>OX122937.1:6910000-7091424 GCA_944738685.1 Synanthedon myopaeformis | reverse complement strand
GGGGCTCCGTAGAGTGCCATCGACCTTACCACCCCGTGGTAAAGCCGACGGCACGCCGAATTTGGTCCTCCAACATTCGGAAGGAGACGTCCGAGTGCGGCAGCAGCTTTGATGAGCCGTGGAGCGAGGAGCTTAAAATGCTCCTCGAGATCCGGACCCCCTCCACTCGGACGCGGAGCCCCGATGGGATCCTGCGGCGTGGGGGGTTGAAGCCCATGGCCCTAGTTTTATCTAGGGCCACCTCCAACCCGAGCAGTCGAATGCGCCGGACGACCAGCGAGGTGCCGGCCGACGCAAGATGTACTGCCTTCTCCCACGTCTGCGCTCTTGCCGCGACTAGGGTGTCGTCGGCAAAGCAGACAATCCCGCGACTAGGGTGTCGTCGGCAAAGCAGACAATCTCCATTTTGGGAAGGAGATTGCCTCGCAGGACCCAGTTGTACCCCAGGTTCCAAAGCAGTGGGCCGAGCACGGCCCCCTGGGGTACGCCTACCGCCACTGATCGACGAATTAACTCGCCGCCTGCGCCCTCGTAAAGGACTACTCGCTCGGCGAGGTAGTCGTCGACGAGGGCGCAGAGATAGGACGGCACCCGGTGGAATCGGAGTGCCGCCCTAATGCATTCGTGAGGGAGGCTGTTGAAGGCGTTGCGGATGTCCAGCGACACCGCAACAACAGCCTCCCCCCTGCCGGTGGCCTTCTCCGTCCACCTTTTGAGAAGGCCCACCGCGTCCATTGTGGACCGACCGGTGCGGAAGCCGAACTGGCGCTCCTCCAAGTTCGGCCCCCCATTCTCCAAATGCTCGACGATCCGGCGGGCCATGATCCTCTCCATGGCCTTGCCGGAGTCGTCGAGCAACACCACCGGTCGGTACCCGGACGGCGAGTCGGCGGGGCGGCCTTCCTTACGCAGAAGGACGAGTCGCCCCGCCTTCCACCTCCTAGGAAATTTGCCCCGGGCGATGCATGCGTTAAGCACCGCCCGGAACCTCTCCTCCAAAGGCCCCAGCGCTATCGCCAGGGCCTTGGCCGGGACTCCATCTGGACCCGGGGCCGTCTTCTTCCTCCCGATACGCTCCCTCACCGCCTCGAACTCAACGTCGGAGACGGGAGGGCCCTCCAATTCGGCCTCCGGCAGCGGTTCCGGAGGCACCATGGGCGGGGGCTCGAACGGGCCTGGGGTCGGGAACAGTGACCCCACGACCTTGTCGAGCAGCGTCGGGTCGAAGTGGGCCGTAGAGGGGGAGCTCGACGCGAACTTCCCCCTCACGGCTCTGTACGGACGGCCCCAAGGGTCAGCGTCCAGGAGGGCCAGGAAACGCTCATGGGCCTCCTCTTTGGCCCTGCAGATGCCTTCCTGCAGGGCGTTATGAGCGTTCCTGTACGCCTGACGAAGGAGGACCTCTTCGTCAGGCGTCCTCCTGGAGCGTCGTCTCCGGCATCGGAGGAGAGCTCTCCTGGCCGCTAGGCATGATGAGCGCAGGGAGGCGATCTCCTGCGCCCACCAATACACCCTCCTCCATCGAGGAGGAGGGCGCCACAGCGGCATGGCGGCATTGCAGACTTCCCGAAGGTCGTCTGCAAAGTGGTCGGCCATGCCGTCGGGATCCCCTGCGAGGTGAGGGGGGAGCGACGACCATTCCCTCACCATCGCGGCCTCCTCCGCCACGTCCGGGCGGAGCTTGGCGAGTGCCCACCTTGGGAAGGCGACACCCGCCGTGGGGTCCCGACGCTGTGGGGCCCTAGCGGCCTGCGTGGAGACCTCGTATCGGACATAGAGGTGGTCCGATAGGGTCTCCACGTCCTCCACCACATTCCAGTTTCGGATTCGGGCAGCGAGGGCGGCGGAGGCGAAGGACACGTCCACGATGGACGTACCTTGCCACCGTACGCACGTGGGGGTGGTGCCTCGGTTGAGCACCTGGAGCCCCAGGCCCAGCGCCCAGGACTCCAGTATGCCCCCCCTCACGTCCGTACTGGGGGACCCCCATGCCGAGGATTTGGCGTTGAGGTCCCCCGCCACCAAAACTGGGAGTGGGGCCGCGCGCCTCACCACTCCCTCCACCGCAGCCAGGAAGAACTCGAAGTCCGCCCGACTGCGGTTCGGGGAGAAGTAGGTCGACACGACCACCATTCTCCCAAAGTTCGCTGCCACGAACCCGGAACCCCTTTCCCTTAGGGAAATGGGAGGAACGCCACCCCCCGGTCTCACCACAACGGCAGCGGAGTCGTCCAGGTCCCCCAACCAGTGGGGGTTCTGGGGAACGTAATACGGCTCCGCCACCACCGCCAGGCTAATCTCCCACTCCGCCATGGACTGACACAGCAAGTCCTGTGCCCCGGCGGAGTGGTTGATGTTCGCCTGGAGGATCTTTGTGGGAGACCTATTGGGCATTGGAGGTGTCCATGCGCTCCTCCCTTGTCGAGCCAGTGGCCCCCGGCTTAGCCGTCGGTTTGGCCGCAAAGAGACGGCCCCTGACAGCTGGGGGGGAGCAGTTCATCCCCCCCATACGATGGTTCGCCGGGAGGCCGGCGTCCTCGCAGACGGCGCACCTAAACGCCGCCTCGCACCCATTGGCGGAATGCCCATCCAGTCCGCAGCGGTAGCAAAGGCCGCTGCGGTCCTTTTTGGACGGGCACCTGACCACCGGGTGGCCGAGTCCCATGCACTTATAACAGCGCATGGGACGCTGCTCGATCAGTTGGACGGAGGCGGAGCTCCATCCAACCGTCAGTCGGCCCCCGGTCGCCAGCTTCCTGGCGGCGTCAATAGGGCAGGAGGCAAAAGCCGAGCCGAGCCCCCTAGCTCCAGGGTGGACCTTACCCACCCTGAAGTGCTCGGGGGGGCAGCCCGTGCACTGCGCCAGCGCGGCCTGCAGCTCTTCGGCCGACACCGAGTCGTCGAGCCCGTTGACCCGGATGTCCGCCGATTTAACGGGGCGCGTGACTTTCGCCACGTCCCCTAGTGCCTCGCCGATTTTCGCCGCCAGTCTGTCCGCTTGGGCGGCCGTCGTCTCCTTCGGGAGCTCGAGAATTCGAGCTCCCGTCACGCCCGTTCTGAATCGGGCCGGCCCGATGCCCAAGGCAGCTAGCGATACAGAGGCCTTGGTTTTCTCCAAGGCCTTCTTGTATGTAGCGCCCTGCTCCATCGCCTCGGGCTTCAGGGCCACCACGACTGCCATCTTCTTGGGCTCCTTGGGGAGCTTACTCTCCTTCTTCTTCGGGGCCTGAACTGCAGGAGCGGCTGTCGGAGCAGGCGCGCGCTTCTTGCGCCGCACCACCTCCGACCAGCTACCCGCCTCCTCCACGGGCCCCGATGAAGGGCCAGGGGTCGGCTCCGTGGCCTTGACACGGGACGCTGCCGTCTTTTTCACCCTCGCCATTTTCGGCAGATTCGCCGGCGGGGCAAGGGTGGAACCCGTGGCGTGCTGGGGGGGGGGGACCCTCTCCCGGTCCTCGCGCCTTCTATCCGCCTGCAAAGGCGGGCGGAACTGGCGTGACGGGAGCAACCTCCCGTCTACCTCCAGTCCCTCCAAATGGGCGGTAACTATTCCCCCCACTTGGGACGCTATCTCTGCCTGAAGGACGGACAGTGTCTCCAGAAACTCCGCTCTAGAGAGCGGCTGGGAGTCAGCCGCTGTCATTGGCGGGTCTGCGGTTGGTTGCAGGGCCGGGGGCTTCCCTGACGCGGGCCTTTCCGCATAATCCCTTCGGATCGCCTTGAGTTGGGAGGAGACTGCGTCCAACTGCTCCTGGAGCCTCCTGTTGTCGGCGCGAAGTCGCCGAACTTCCTTCGACGACTTGCGCTCAATCAGGGCCCCCATTACTTCCAGGAGCGTCTGTGTGGAACGATTGATGTCCCGTTTTGTAGTGCCTTTCAAGTTGCCTGCCTTGCGGGCAGCCTCGAATATAGCCTCCGCGCTATCTTGCGCCTTTTTTGTCAGTTCCTCGATAGAGGCAGCTGACTTGGCCGATAGGTAACTGGCCTCTGACCCTGCGGCGTCTGAGTCAGAGGTCATCTCCTGTAGCTCCCTTCGAGCTTGTGAAAGACCGACATCGTGGCGGAAGGTCTTTCCGCCGCGGCCCTTTGCGCCTTTCTTAAATTTTGGCGGAATTTCGGGTTCCGCGATCGCCTCCGGGTCCTCAGACCCCGACACCACAGCAGCAAAGAACTTACTGCTGGCCAGGGAGGAGTCTGAGAGCTCCTCTGTGGTCACGTTCGCCACCGCAGTCGCGGGCCGTTTACGGGCAACCGAGCGGGTCACGGCGCCTGAAAACTGCAGCTTTACTGCATTTTTTCCACCTCTCGGGCTTGGCCCACTATTTTCGGCGGAGTCCGACATGGCCAAACTATGGCCCTGTCGGCTCCCCTGGTAACCCGGAGTCTACCACTCCCGCGCGGTTGAGTAACAGCCAAAAAAACAAACAATAACAACAATAATAACAATTTTCCTTAAAATTAAGCAACAACAAACCACGATATCTCCTGAACCACAGGGGCTACTAACAACCGGATTGGACCGGGTGAAAGAGCTTCCGAGGAGGCTTCTTTCAACCCAAATCCGCTACGCGATCCGGCTGTTAGCACCAAAGATATACCGCAAAAACAATAATTTCCTTAAAAATCTATCAACAAAAAACAACAATAAAAACTAAACAACAAGGAAACTTGAGGAAATTTTTAGACAGGCCGAAAGAGCTCCCAAGGAAGCAACTTTCAGCCCAAGACCGCGACAAGATCCGGCTACGGGAACCTGGACTTATCGCGGTTTTAGTCTAAAAATTTCCAAACAAAAAACAACAAAATCAACAAAAAACAACAAAAATAACAACAAACAGCAACAAGTGGTATGGGCAGTTGAAAGAGCCTTGAAAAAGGCTTCAGACAACATACACCACACCGAGAAACTCCAAAGGGGTTAGAAGATATCGTCAACTGAAAATGTCGAAATTCCGGGAAAATTCAGCAACAACAACCTAACCTAACCTAACCTAACCTAACCTAACCTAACCTAACCTAACCTAACCTAACCTAACCTAACCTAACCTAACCTAACCTAACCTAACCTAACCTAACCTAACCTAACCTAACCTAACCTAACCTAACCTAACCTAACCTAACCTAACCTAACCTAACCTAACCTAACCTAACCTAACCTAACCTAACCTAACCTAACCTAACCTAACCTAACCTAACCTAACCTAACCTAACCTAACCTAACCTAACCTAACCTAACCTAACCTAACCTAACCTAACCTAACCTAACCTAACCTAACCTAACCTAACCTAACCTAACCTAACCTAACCTAACCTAACCTAACCTAACCTAACCTAACCTAACCTAACCTAACCTAACCTAACCTAACCTAACCTAACCTAACCTAACCTAACCTAACCTAACCTAACCTAACCTAACCTAACCTAACCTAACCTAACCTAACCTAACCTAACCTAACCTAACCTAACCTAACCTAACCTAACCTAACCTAACCTAACCTAACCTAACCTAACCTAACCTAACCTAACCTAACCTAACCTAACCTAACCTAACCTAACCTAACCTAACCTAACCTAACCTAACCTAACCTAACCTAACCTAACCTAACCTAACCTAACCTAACCTAACCTAACCTAACCTAACCTAACCTAACCTAACCTAACCTAACCTAACCTAACCTAACCTAACCTAACCTAACCTAACCTAACCTAACCTAACCTAACCTAACCTAACCTAACCTAACCTAACCTAACCTAACCTAACCTAACCTAACCTAACCTAACCTAACCTAACCTAACCTAACCTAACCTAACCTAACCTAACCTAACCTAACCTAACCTAACCTAACCTAACCTAACCTAACCTAACCTAACCTAACCTAACCTAACCTAACCTAACCTAACCTAACCTAACCTAACCTAACCTAACCTAACCTAACCTAACCTAACCTAACCTAACCTAACCTAACCTAACCTAACCTAACCTAACCTAACCTAACCTAACCTAACCTAACCTAACCTAACCTAACCTAACCTAACCTAACCTAACCTAACCTAACCTAACCTAACCTAACCTAACCTAACCTAACCTAACCTAACCTAACCTAACCTAACCTAACCTAACCTAACCTAACCTAACCTAACCTAACCTAACCTAACCTAACCTAACCTAACCTAACCTAACCTAACCTAACCTAACCTAACCTAACCTAACCTAACCTAACCTAACCTAACCTAACCTAACCTAACCTAACCTAACCTAACCTAACCTAACCTAACCTAACCTAACCTAACCTAACCTAACCTAACCTAACCTAACCTAACCTAACCTAACCTAACCTAACCTAACCTAACCTAACCTAACCTAACCTAACCTAACCTAACCTAACCTAACCTAACCTAACCTAACCTAACCTAACCTAACCTAACCTAACCTAACCTAACCTAACCTAACCTAACCTAACCTAACCTAACCTAACCTAACCTAACCTAACCTAACCTAACCTAACCTAACCTAACCTAACCTAACCTAACCTAACCTAACCTAACCTAACCTAACCTAACCTAACCTAACCTAACCTAACCTAACCTAACCTAACCTAACCTAACCTAACCTAACCTAACCTAACCTAACCTAACCTAACCTAACCTAACCTAACCTAACCTAACCTAACCTAACCTAACCTAACCTAACCTAACCTAACCTAACCTAACCTAACCTAACCTAACCTAACCTAACCTAACCTAACCTAACCTAACCTAACCTAACCTAACCTAACCTAACCTAACCTAACCTAACCTAACCTAACCTAACCTAACCTAACCTAACCTAACCTAACCTAACCTAACCTAACCTAACCTAACCTAACCTAACCTAACCTAACCTAACCTAACCTAACCTAACCTAACCTAACCTAACCTAACCTAACCTAACCTAACCTAACCTAACCTAACCTAACCTAACCTAACCTAACCTAACCTAACCTAACCTAACCTAACCTAACCTAACCTAACCTAACCTAACCTAACCTAACCTAACCTAACCTAACCTAACCTAACCTAACCTAACCTAACCTAACCTAACCTAACCTAACCTAACCTAACCTAACCTAACCTAACCTAACCTAACCTAACCTAACCTAACCTAACCTAACCTAACCTAACCTAACCTAACCTAACCTAACCTAACCTAACCTAACCTAACCTAACCTAACCTAACCTAACCTAACCTAACCTAACCTAACCTAACCTAACCTAACCTAACCTAACCTAACCTAACCTAACCTAACCTAACCTAACCTAACCTAACCTAACCTAACCTAACCTAACCTAACCTAACCTAACCTAACCTAACCTAACCTAACCTAACCTAACCTAACCTAACCTAACCTAACCTAACCTAACCTAACCTAACCTAACCTAACCTAACCTAACCTAACCTAACCTAACCTAACCTAACCTAACCTAACCTAACCTAACCTAACCTAACCTAACCTAACCTAACCTAACCTAACCTAACCTAACCTAACCTAACCTAACCTAACCTAACCTAACCTAACCTAACCTAACCTAACCTAACCTAACCTAACCTAACCTAACCTAACCTAACCTAACCTAACCTAACCTAACCTAACCTAACCTAACCTAACCTAACCTAACCTAACCTAACCTAACCTAACCTAACCTAACCTAACCTAACCTAACCTAACCTAACCTAACCTAACCTAACCTAACCTAACCTAACCTAACCTAACCTAACCTAACCTAACCTAACCTAACCTAACCTAACCTAACCTAACCTAACCTAACCTAACCTAACCTAACCTAACCTAACCTAACCTAACCTAACCTAACCTAACCTAACCTAACCTAACCTAACCTAACCTAACCTAACCTAACCTAACCTAACCTAACCTAACCTAACCTAACCTAACCTAACCTAACCTAACCTAACCTAACCTAACCTAACCTAACCTAACCTAACCTAACCTAACCTAACCTAACCTAACCTAACCTAACCTAACCTAACCTAACCTAACCTAACCTAACCTAACCTAACCTAACCTAACCTAACCTAACCTAACCTAACCTAACCTAACCTAACCTAACCTAACCTAACCTAACCTAACCTAACCTAACCTAACCTAACCTAACCTAACCTAACCTAACCTAACCTAACCTAACCTAACCTAACCTAACCTAACCTAACCTAACCTAACCTAACCTAACCTAACCTAACCTAACCTAACCTAACCTAACCTAACCTAACCTAACCTAACCTAACCTAACCTAACCTAACCTAACCTAACCTAACCTAACCTAACCTAACCTAACCTAACCTAACCTAACCTAACCTAACCTAACCTAACCTAACCTAACCTAACCTAACCTAACCTAACCTAACCTAACCTAACCTAACCTAACCTAACCTAACCTAACCTAACCTAACCTAACCTAACCTAACCTAACCTAACCTAACCTAACCTAACCTAACCTAACCTAACCTAACCTAACCTAACCTAACCTAACCTAACCTTTTTTTTTTTTTTTTTTTGACGAGGAGAAATCCTTTTATTGATTCCCTACCGCTGGCGAGACGGTAGGGATATGTGGGGGTCGGCCGGCGGGCGACGCTATGCTATTCATAGCGGCCCGGCCACTACCCACTAAAACTCCCCGGTGCCTCCTTGCCCTATGAGCGGGGTGGACCGGGCTCTGCCGAGGCAACAACTCCGATCCACCCCAGGGCGGCCTAGCCAATGTCGGCTAGGCTGACGCCAATGGAGGATTGCCCGGAGACACCGGGGCAATCCTCAGACGGGGGGGAGCCTGTGCAGGCACACACAGCTGGCCAGCTGTGTGCGCAGGTCCCCTAGGGCATTTGAAGACGGGCTTGATATGCCCGCCTTCTCCTGCCCGTCCGCCTACGTCTGAGGGAAGCGAGACCCGCCTCGTCCTCTCGCTCCCTCTCAGCTGCCTCCTTCTGCGACATGACAGAGTCGCAGAAAGAGGCAACTGCTTTCCAGTTCGTCTCACTGTCAAGCATGGCTTCGACCATGCTTGGCAGTGAGACGTCTCCACCACCCAGCGCCGCCTCCAGCTCCTGGCGCTGGGTGTCCCAGGCCGAGCATACCTGGAGTGTATGCTCGGCCGTGTCATCGGGATCGCCGCAGTGGTGGCACTGCGGCGATTCCTCCCTTTTAATACGGTGCAGATAATGACCGAAACACCCGTGTCCGGTCATTATCTGCACCATGTGGTAGGTGAGGCTGCCTTTCCGGCGCCTCACCCATTCCTCCAACACCGGACGAATAGCTCCGATCGTCCGGTGGCCGGCGGTAGGCTGGCGTAGTGCCTCACTCCATGTGTGCATGGCCCTCTCCTGCGCCTCTGCGCGGACCCGTCGCACGTCCTCGGCGACGGGTCTTCCTCCTTGGGCCCTTGCCGCGACCCGATGTCGATGCACCTGGGACAGAACCAGGGCATCGACATCCCACGGGGGCACGCCCGCGAGGACGCAGGCGGCCCCGTGGCTGACCGTGCGGTATGCTCGCACGGCCCGGATCGCGATGGCCCTTTGAGGCCTCCGTAGGAGGGCCCGGGTGTGAGGAGTGAGGCACTCCGCCCAGACCGGGGCTCCGTAGAGTGCCATCGACCTTACCACCCCGTGGTAAAGCCGACGGCACGCCGAATTGGGAACCTAACCTAACCTAACCTAACCTAACCTAACCTAACCTAACCTAACCTAACCTAACCTAACCTAACCTAACCTAACCTAACCTAACCTAACCTAACCTAACCTAACCTAACCTAACCTAACCTAACCTAACCTAACCTAACCTAACCTAACCTAACCTAACCTAACCTAACCTAACCTAACCTAACCTAACCTAACCTAACCTAACCTAACCTAACCTAACCTAACCTAACCTAACCTAACCTAACCTAACCTAACCTAACCTAACCTAACCTAACCTAACCTAACCTAACCTAACCTAACCTAACCTAACCTAACCTAACCTAACCTAACCTAACCTAACCTAACCTAACCTAACCTAACCTAACCTAACCTAACCTAACCTAACCTAACCTAACCTAACCTAACCTAACCTAACCTAACCTAACCTAACCTAACCTAACCTAACCTAACCTAACCTAACCTAACCTAACCTAACCTAACCTAACCTAACCTAACCTAACCTAACCTAACCTAACCTAACCTAACCTAACCTAACCTAACCTAACCTAACCTAACCTAACCTAACCTAACCTAACCTAACCTAACCTAACCTAACCTAACCTAACCTAACCTAACCTAACCTAACCTAACCTAACCTAACCTAACCTAACCTAACCTAACCTAACCTAACCTAACCTAACCTAACCTAACCTAACCTAACCTAACCTAACCTAACCTAACCTAACCTAACCTAACCTAACCTAACCTAACCTAACCTAACCTAACCTAACCTAACCTAACCTAACCTAACCTAACCTAACCTAACCTAACCTAACCTAACCTAACCTAACCTAACCTAACCTAACCTAACCTAACCTAACCTAACCTAACCTAACCTAACCTAACCTAACCTAACCTAACCTAACCTAACCTAACCTAACCTAACCTAACCTAACCTAACCTAACCTAACCTAACCTAACCTAACCTAACCTAACCTAACCTAACCTAACCTAACCTAACCTAACCTAACCTAACCTAACCTAACCTAACCTAACCTAACCTAACCTAACCTAACCTAACCTAACCTAACCTAACCTAACCTAACCTAACCTAACCTAACCTAACCTAACCTAACCTAACCTAACCTAACCTAACCTAACCTAACCTAACCTAACCTAACCTAACCTAACCTAACCTAACCTAACCTAACCTAACCTAACCTAACCTAACCTAACCTAACCTAACCTAACCTAACCTAACCTAACCTAACCTAACCTAACCTAACCTAACCTAACCTAACCTAACCTAACCTAACCTAACCTAACCTAACCTAACCTAACCTAACCTAACCTAACCTAACCTAACCTAACCTAACCTAACCTAACCTAACCTAACCTAACCTAACCTAACCTAACCTAACCTAACCTAACCTAACCTAACCTAACCTAACCTAACCTAACCTAACCTAACCTAACCTAACCTAACCTAACCTAACCTAACCTAACCTAACCTAACCTAACCTAACCTAACCTAACCTAACCTAACCTAACCTAACCTAACCTAACCTAACCTAACCTAACCTAACCTAACCTAACCTAACCTAACCTAACCTAACCTAACCTAACCTTTGATGAAAACAAAGCGTGAATTGTACCTATTTAGAATTAAAATAGTAACCAATTATGTTATTTATTGAGTGAATATGTTAGTTGTTCTAGGTATTTTTAATCTCATTTTGTTGATTCATTTATAATTAAATATTGAACTTTCCCTCATGGTACTTGTTCGCTAATCGGTCTCGCGGCAATTTTTTTTTTTTATTGCCTTCCTGTTCGCTCAATGCTACTAAAGAATTTCTTAAGGTTCTGGCTAAATGGCTCTTGAACTTTCCCTGTCGGTATTCGATTTCGTTAATTTGACTTGCAGGCCATATTTTATTTATTTTTATTGCCTTCCTGTTCGCTCAATGCTACTAAGGAATTTATTAAGAGCACGTTCTGCTAAATTGCTCTTGAACTTTCCCTTTCGGTATTCGTTTATCGGAGTTGCAGCTATATTTTCTTCATTTATTGCCTTCTCGCTTTTGCCCTTTTTTTCTCTAAGCGAGGTTTCTGTCACCTTCTTCTTTGATAGATGTACCGGCCCTGTCAAACAACTCCCCGCCGTGTCCTCGAACCGGATCACGCGGGAGTTGAATCGACACAATATGTACACTCTTCGAGCACCACTCTGCACGCTTGGAACGAAACACCATGCGCATACCGATTGGACCGCGAACGATCCTAATGGTAACATTAGGATGACTCTAGTCTGGTATTGTAAGGAAAGGTGTAAACCTCTCCTTACAATACCAGACTAGAGTCAAACTCAACAGGCTTTGAACGGTTTGAACAGGCTTCAACGGGCTTTGAAGACAAAGCCCGTTTCTCTTGGCCGAGAGAATCTCGTTAATTCATCAATGCGCGTCACTAATTAGATGACGAGACATTTGGCTACCTTAAGAGAATCATAGTTACTCCCGCCGCTTATGCGCTCGCTTGAATTTCTGCACGTTATGCATTGGGCAGAATTCACATTGCATCAGTTCCATCGCAATACTATGTTTTATAGTTTGAGAATAGGTTGGGGTCGTTCCGGCCCCAATACCTCCAATCATTCGCTTTACCGGATGAGATTATTTCAATTTGACGTCAGCTATCCCTGAAGGAAACTTCGGACGGTTCCATCTTCTAGATGGTTCGATTAGTCTATCGCCCCTATACACAGTTCCGACGATCGATTTACACGTCAGAATCGTAGAAGGAACGGGGTGAGCGTACAGTTTTCAATAAAACAATTTCCGATAGATTAATACAAAATTACCTTTATTAGTCGGGTATCATTTACTCGCTTTACATCGGAGAATATAACCACCAATATGCTAAGAGTTGAATTACCGATTAATTGACATTAATAAGCAAGCGTTAATACTATATAAAAAAAATACAACCTGTCTTCCCTTAGTGTCGGTAATCCACTAGAGATTTTCACGGCAAAAGCAATTGTACGTAGCGGTTTGCGCATTTATCTCAACACTCACACCGCTACACAAAACTACTCATCAGAACAATGGGTTGCCCTTTATGAAAAATATTAAGACACAGTATAAATAAACACTGTGTCCCAAACAGAATAATAACTAAGTCCCAACAGCTTCCTTTATGAAAAATATTAGGACACAGCATAAATGTGTCCTAACAATCGCTACGGTCCTCCCATCCGGGTTTCCCTTGACTTCGACCGAAAGTGCGTGAGCGATTCGTCACTATACCGTCCGGCTGCCTGTCAGCTACCGTCATCGGTCCAACAGTAGACGCGTGAACGACTACCGCCAAACTCCCGACGCAGCGCTTAGACAGACACCGAACGAGTCGCGATGCATTACTTGGAGAGTGCACGCCGTCCGCGAACGTCGACGCGGGTGCAGCATGTCATCACCCGTTGATTAATCCACCGGGTGTAACATTGCGAAACGCCCTCGTTCGTACGCCGCGCAACAACAACAAATTTCTCCGTTTTCATTCATTCAGGTTTCGTAGGTTTTACCCCTGATCAGTTTCACACTGTTGAAAGCTCTTCCTCAAAGTTTTCCTTGAGGTTCAACGTAGGGTCAAATATATACTACAGTACACAACATGACCATGGTCAGTGAGCCAAGTGATCCACCATCCAGGGTAAATACCTATATTTAAGACAATAAGAAAAAAAAATTACCGCTCTACGATTACTCGATGGTGCGGATTTTCACCAACGTCTTAAAATATTTATTAACATGGTGTGTACACGTCTCGCTTAAAACACAAACACCTTAATGATCTTTCCGCAGATTCCCCTACGGATACTTTGTTACGACTTCCTGTATAAATGATCCCGAGCCACTGTAGCAAACGTCGGCGGATCTCTAATAGAGATATTTATGGTTAGAACTAGGGCGGAATCTAAATGCCTTCGAACCTCTAACTTTCGTTCTTGATTGATGAAAACACCTTTGGCAAATGCTTCCGCTGTTTTTCGTCTTGCGACGATCCAAGAATTTCACCTCTAACGTCGCAATACGAACGCCTCCTGATATACCTATTAAACATTACCTCAGAGTTCTGAAAATTAACAAAATAGATCATATTATTCCATGCACGAAATAATCAATGCAGCTGTTTGAGTCCGCTTTGAGCACTAATTAATTTAAAGTAAAATTACTGGCCCAACTCGATAATCACTGAGCGCACCGTGATAGGTTTTACCGTCGCGGCGCACCGAAAATATGCTCTGCAAACGTGTCAGTATCACCGCAGATGCGATACACCGACAGCGCGCATCACAAATGCAACTACGAACTTTTTAACGGCAACACTTTTAGAATACACTATTGGAGCTAGAATTACCGCGGTTGCTGGCACCAGACTTGTCCTCCAATTGTTTATCGTTGAAATATTTTGTGTACTCCCATTCCGATGCCTTGTAAGTCCCGTATTATTTATTTTTCGTCACTGCCTCTCTCCGTGCCGGGAGTAATTTGCGGGCCTGCTGCCTTCCTTGGATGTGGGTATCAGTTTGTCAGACTCCCTCTCCGGAATCGAACCCTGATTCCCCGTTACCCGTGACAACCATGATAGTCTCGGAAACTACCATCGAAAGTTGTTACGGCAGACATTTGAAAAATGCGGTCGCAGGTGCTGGACCGTGTGATCGGCAAAAGTCATCTAGATTCATCAAAATCAACGACTTCGAACTCGAGGCTCTCTATCGATTGATTTTGATCTAATAAAGCGCTTATCCCAATCATTATTGGTAAGAGTTGCATGTATTAGCTCTAGAATTACCACAGTTAATCAAAGTAACCGAAGTAAGGTCTAAGAAACCATAACTGATATATTGAGCCATTCGCGGTTTTGCCTTAATACGGCTTTGCACTGAGACATGCATGGCTTAATCTCAGAGACAAGCATATATGGGATCAACCAGGGAGCAATGTACTGAAAACGCGCTAACACAATTAGTTTACGCGTCACCCGCACAATCGCTCTCGGTATGAAACATTTGCAATGGAGAGTTGCTTTTCACATCACAGGGCCACAGATAAGATTGTAAAACCCAGATTTTGTAAAACGGTCTCGAATGCGGTATTTGTACGACAAACGAAACACGCCCGGGGACAGAGAGTATCAAAAGAAACCTCTGCTAAATAGACACACCTCACAACGAGTGCGGAAATCTCCGATAAACTCAAAAGTTTTTATTTTGAGCGTTCGCGCTCTGTTATTAAAGTAACAGAAGTGCAAACATCAACCAGACAAGCGATACCATAGTGTTTTCGAAAGACGAAACATTATCTGCGTGGACCTGCTGCGCACGCGCAGAAGCACACACGATAAAATTGAATTTGAGCGCCTTCGATTTCAGCTCTCGAAAACATATATACGATTGCAGCATACTGAGAATGTAACGTTTCAGTCCCACAAAATATCTATGGCATCACTGATGAATTATTAGCTCGCAGGTTTGCTCCGCCCCGCCAAAACGCGAACATCGACAATGACAGCTTCGCCCCGCCAAAACCGTTGTTCCTGTATTCAACAGACATGTCTTTTCAAAACGCGAACATCGATAATAACACCTCCCGTCTGTAATGGATAACAGTATATTTTAACTTCGCCAACGACGATGTTCTGAGCCCTGAAACAAACTACACACGTATCGCCTTTAACGGGGAACAGATAAGTATGGTTTCTTTCAATGTAGGTTTTATCACTTGGAGGTGTAATGGTAATAAAATAAATCAGAAAGTTAAAAAAAAAATGCGTTGTACTCTAATCTCTGAAACGGCTAAGCCGATTTTTAATGCGGTTTTCACCGATGTTTATTGTAGCAAGCTTTGTATTTTTTTCCTTACAGAATTCAATAAAAAGTTAGTTTATTAATTAAAATACTATACTAGTATGTACCGTATACTAGGCGACCCAAGTCGCGAACACCTCTACTAAAGTGTAACTATATTACTTTTAAGTTACCTTTACATGATACTTTTATTTTAAACATTAAATTATATCTTTTATTTATTGAGAACTCGCTTTTATCTGCGTCTTCATCCGCGCCACTTGAATGTTAACCATTGAAAAATAAAAAATAAACCAATGCCTGACATTATATCAGCTATAACTTATTATATTAGCTTAACAAACAAATATTTACGGTTGTTTGATGTCATTTTACTTTATTAAAGTAAATGTGATGTTACTAATGCGACTAAAAATATGTTTTTTAAACAAGTTCCATACATTTTGTAGTTGTCTATGAAAAATGCGTAGATCCTGAAACACGAAAACGTCGACAATGACAACTCAGCCCCTTTTTAAAACACGAAAATCATCAAAGGCGACTGAGCCTCGAAACAATCGACGCCGCACGAAGCCCCTTCGATCGGGAACAGATACTTTTGTCTTTTCGATAAAGTTTAATAAATTAAATTGTTCGTGCCTTGGATTCTGTCTTTGGAAAATGTGTTCCATACATTTTGTATGTTGATCAAAAATGTGTATAGAAATGTAGTTAACGCATTCCCCCAAAAGGCATCCCATTTTTGTATCCGGATCCGGATCCGGATCCCAAAACGCGAAAACAGTTAGTTTTGCTTATGCTTTTTGAACAAATTCCATACATTTTGTACTATAGATGTTTATAAAATTTTTAAAGATATGTAAACACATTTCTCTGAAACGCATCCCACTTTTGTATCCGGATCCGGATCCCAAAACACCAAAACTTCGACTACAACTCAGCCCTTTTCAAAACGCGAACATAGTCAAAGACGACTGACTACTGTAAATACTTCGACGTTAGACGGCGCGTATTGTTAAAAATCTTGGAAACATATTTCTAAACCACCCAAAAATAATGTTATCAAATTTATGTCGCTATGAAGTTTTCACTTGTGACGTGCTTACAAGTGACTATTAACATTTTTATTTTCAAATAAAAATATAATGAAATATAGAAGTTTCTTGCTGTTCATGTGATAAATAGTAGGTAATTTAGCTATCAAGCCTCTTAAAAATCATTCAGTTGTTTGGCTGGCCTTGCTTTAAGTACTTTGCTTTATGTTGCATGTTGAGTTCATTTAGCATTTTTAGGTGGATAGGTTTTTAAAATGAGCGGTGGTTTCAATATAAGAACAACCGATTTCCTCGTCTGGAATTTTGTTTCTGTATGCGTAATACCGCTTGGTCGCTTGATCTTTTCGGACGGAGGGGTCGCTTAACTTAAGTGCAATCATTATACGGACACTCCTCATTCTTAGCCTTCTTTTTTTTGTATTTTTTTATAGGAAGCGGCAGATCCTGATTGAGATCAACTGTTCCCGGTCTAAAATTTTTTATGAACATGTATTGATTGTGTTGGCAAACAACATAGGGTTAATTCAGGTTTTGACTTCCAGTCAAAATTATGAGCCTGTATTTTTGACAAATACTTTATGGGCGGGTTCACATAGATGTAAGGGTCGGTCTTTTTTCCGAAGGATGTCAAATATTCTTATTGCATTCTGTTTCGCTCGAAACAAACGCTAAAAAATCCTTTCGTTATGTTTATAACGTAATTTACTGTCAGAGTGCTGGTCTTCGATCCAACGGTAGACGCGAAAACGTCATGCGTCGAATCTCTATACAGCGGCTGCTTAAACAGATATCGAGCGGGTCGCGCGACTTAATTACTAGGAGAAAAGAGTACGCCGCCCGCGAACGTCGACGCGAGCGCAAGCGCGTCATCACCCGTCGATTAAATCCACCACCGGATACGACATCGCGAAACGCCCTCGTTCGTCGTACGCCGCTCAACACAACAAATCTCTCCGTTCATTCATTCAAGGTTTCATCGGTTTCACACTGTTGAAAGCTCTTCCTCAAATTTTCTAATTTGAGGTCAACGAGCCGAAGTGATCCACCGGTCCTGGGTAATTGTTAGGACAATAAGAAAATAACTATTAAAAAATTACCGCTCTACAAATTTAAAGACTCGACGGTGCGGATTTTCACCAATCTCTGCCTATTAAAATATTTATTAACGTGCTGGTGTTACAAATCTCGGCTCACAAACACGTTTAATAATGATGAAAAAGTTCGGTCTACTTCCCAACGACGCCGACGGCCGTGAAGCCACCCGTGCGTCGGTCCGAAGACCTCACTAAATCATTCAATCTGTTAATTGCACCACACAAGTGCGCAATCTCCAAACCCAAATATTGGGCAGTTTTCGTTCGCGCCTATTGTTTTTAAAGTAACAGACGCAAACATTGGGAAAAGCGATACCAGTGTTTTCGAAAGGTGTAAAAAATTCTTTGCACTGTGCGTAAGCCGCATTTGCAAAACACGAACATCACCGAAGACGCACTGAGCGCGCCGTCACAATGCTCGTCACATGTTTCTTTCGATACATATACTGTTGCAGCGTACTCATAATATAACTTTGTAGTTTCACAAACAGTGTATATAAATGTCGATAAGAAAATATTTAGGTATATTAATGATAATTATATTATGTATGTATAATGTATACGTACCTATACATGTTTATTATTATTTTTGTTCTTATAAATTTTAATATGTTTAACCTTGTAGTAGGCTATATTATAATAATTATTTTTTTTGATGTATTTGTGAACTGTTACATGCTGTAATGTTAGCTGGTAAATAAATAAATATTAGATATGAAAAAGGATATCCGGATTGGAAATGACGGAATGACGGATTCCATTATGAAACTTTAGTTGGATAAGGATTAATATACATTAATCCTTAATATACCTACATTAATAGGTGCTGCATGTTCTCTGCCGACTATAGGTATGTATTTGGATTAAAGATAAGGGATTCCATAGTTGACCCTGGCGGGAATCGAACCAATTTTTTAATAAATAATAATAAAAAAACTATAAACATATACATACCTAGTACATTTTTTCATATATCAATAGTTTTCGGAGAATACGCAAAATAAAAAATTTTATAAGCGAATTTTTGATATAGACATTGGTTTTGTTTAATATATACCTACGAGTATATAAAATATAGCCTGTTTATTATAAAATAATTATTTTGCCAAATCAAAACATCAAATTATTTTCCCAATTTGTTGTTTTTTTTTTATGTTAAGGTCGACAGACAGGCTGACGGTTCATTTGATGGTAGGTGGCTACCGTCACAGTATTACAATATATTCCCTCGAGAGCAAGTCACACCATTGCTGTTGACAACAGTTTGTATTTCATCAATTAAAATTATTTTATTTTATCAAAAATAGCGGGTTAGGACCCAAAATAACTAAGCAAATAATTTATTACAAATACTTACCTAAGTAGATAATTTATTGCAAATACCAAAATGTTTTATTGACTAACTGGTGCCCGCGACTTCGTCCGCGTTGAACGATGAAAGGTACCCTATGTCCTTTCTGGTGTCCCAGACAACCTGTATGCAAAATTTCATGGTGATCGGTTCACTAGTTTTTGCGTGAAAGAGTTACAAACATCCATACATCCAAACATACTTTCGCATTAATAATATTAGTACGGATTTTAAAACTAAATAGGTAATAGAAATGTAGGTATATGTAAAGGAATTGCAGGATTCTATATTTACAAGGACTCTGACTTATATAATTATTTTAAATAATTTTATAATAAAACACAGTTATTTATTTAAATCGTATTAGTTACTTATTTAAAAAAAAAATGGTAATTTTAATAATACCTAAACATAAACAATTTTAATTTAAAAAAAATCAAATACAAATGTTTGCATGAACTGGTCGGGTAGAATATAGTAAATATAGTACTCTTAACTACTGTAAGTATCTAAATTAAAATCCTGTAAACACATGTTTAAATAAAAATTAAATGTTAAAAATGAAACAACTGTTTTTATAAAAAATCATTTTATTAAAACAGAGGTAGATTTCTTAATGTCCCACTGACCAGCTGTTGATTGGTCAGGACATAAAAATTTTAATATATTACCCATGGACCAACAATTTGCTTGTGGGTCAGAAATGGTAACAGCCAGTGTAACCACAGAATAGCACGAGGTGTAACCAAGAATTACAATTCACTTGAGAATAGATTTTCATATTATTCCTGTCACCACAATGTCACAAGCTTTCTTTTATTTAAGAAACAAAATTGATGATACAAGGTATGAACACTTATTTATCATTTATTTGCATTATCATAATCACAGTCTATCAATTATTTATTCACACTCAATACTCCACGAAAATTTACTAACAAATCAAAATTTTAATCCTTCGAGATTCTAGAATATATATAATATCAATTGCTAAAATTAAAATTAAGGGAGTAGGGAGGTTAGAAGATAAGGGTTAATAGGGAAATTTTTGCATTTTAATCGCAGTAAGAAAAAAAATCGTTAATTTATTTTTTTGTTTGAATAACTAAAAAATATATTATTTTTCTTAGATGCTTTTTTTTTTAATAACAATAGTAATTCTTAAATTTTTTTAAGTCAACTTAATTTAATTTAATCTTACTTAGCAATAAAAGTTATATAAATATTTTTATGTAAATTTAACTAAATTCTCTACAAAATTTGTCTGAAACCTATTTTTGTAACTTTTACCATTTTTATTTAAAATTTTTTTTTACCCCTTTTACAGGTTGGAATTGAAAATTTCTTTCACCCATCGATATTATATTATAATATATCAAAAATGCCTTTGAGAAACTCAAATTTTGATTGTTAGGTAGCCAATTTTCCTGGACTATCAAAAAAACAATTTGATTGTAGAACCTCATTACAAGTTGCAAAAGGTTATTTATCAATCAAGGTCCCTCTGATTCGCTTCTCGCTTGAGGGTGTGGGTGCTTCTGCCTGTCTCTTGTTCATGCCCTTTCGTTCCAACTGTTTCTCTATGATCCTTGCATTGTTGGCATAACTGTCCGCCACCTCGCGTGCTTCTATTTCATCTTCCTCCTCATCTATTGTGGAAACCGTCACCGAACTGAACTTGCCCATATTCTTTGTGTGTTTTGTGACCATAATCTTCTTGGGCTGAGCGAGAGCCACTTGCTTGTATATATCTGTGACCGCTCCTTCGCCCGCAGTCTGCACCAGTGCATCTTGCATTATGAAGACAACATTGTTGTCCTGATTGTGCTTGTAGTATATAGGGATGGCACATTTCTTGCATTTAAGTCTATACTGTCTTTCGACACCCTTTTCCCGTTTCAAATACACCACCTCATCAGGATCTGACGTGATCTTATGGGCATGTTTCGATCCATCAATGACCCTAGCACCGTCTGTTGGTCGTAAGGGCAAGCGATCTATGGTGCAATCCAATATAAGAGACATTTGGCCGCAAAGGCAATAGTATATGTGCAATGGTTTGGTCTCATTGTATTCCTCTTGATCCTTAGTATCGGAACACACGATGCTTCGTGACACCACTTTAGGCATTATCTGAAAAAAGAAAATTAAAATGTCTATCTAGTGTAAACTCACAGTATATGCGTAAATTACTTATCCTGTAAAGCTGGAAAGCTGGAAAGCAATGTAAACACGTTGTTTTAGGTAAAGTTAAATAATACAAGTTGGAATTAATATATTTCGAGATTAATCATCAATGGGATTAATATATTTTAATCAAAAAATAAACAGGCCACTTCTTACTTATGTCACATATCACATACTTATTTGTGTAATATTAAATGCAATTTATAAATTAATAAAACTTACCACTATAGTGTTTACTTTTATTTTAATAATTATAGAGGAAAATATCAAAATACAAAGAGTTAAAGAATTGCTTGCATGTGTTGAACTGTGTGGACAATAGAATATAATATAACTTGATTTGATTCCAAAATATAACTATAAAATAGAGTAGAGTATACAAGTAGAAGACAGGACAAAGAACAAAAAGACACGCTATAGTGTAGTTGATCTTGGTAATCTTTACCAATAGACATAGACATAGAATGAAAATGAAATGGTTCATTTAACTACCATTTAATAGGAAGCGCTGTAGTAGCTTTTTTTTTTCTTTACGGTGGTTTTAGGAACTATTCAACTTAGTATCTACCTACTACTTAGTTTGTGGTATCTACTGTTTAGGTTGTGTCAGAGAATATAACTACTCTTTAGCGAGAGGTTTGTGTATACGTATCTACTATTTAGTTTGTGGTTTGTGTATTTAACTTCATAATTAAACCTTTTTCATATCAAACCCCAATGCTACACTAGCGCCATTTACTGATCTATAGTAATCTTTAAATCAATTTGTTATGGTTAAGTTATTCGCGATTAAACTTAAGTAGTAGTTAGGTTTATTCGCAAATAAACTTAATTAAATAATGTTTGTTTGTTTACTAAAAATTAAATATAATCATTTGTTTCAATAACAAGTCAAAGATATTATTTGTTCGATCAAAACCGAAATTGTATAAAAACTTACAGGCAAACCTATAACCTATGTATGTGTCGACAATTAAATAGGAATAAGGATAATTCAATTATTCTCTGCGGCAATAAATTTTATGCTCAATTATATTTGGTGCCGTATCTTATGTATGCTCAGTGAACATTACTCACACTAACGTCACACTAGATAGCTGTGGTCCAAAGAATATACTTAAATACTCTAGCGAGACTGTCACAGCTCAAACGACGCTGACATAAAATGTCAAATAAGCGATAGTCTTTTGATTGAAAAGTTGTTTCATTTTCATTTTCACCATTGCACATGTTCATCGATTTCTAAGGGATTTATAGGAAATTTAGAGAATTTATCAATAAAATGGGGGCTATAGCAAGCAGATACCGCGTCTCCAATGCGGGTCTAACAAGTGCGGACGCTACGAACATAGATAATGGGACTAAACGTGAAAATCCTGGGACTTTGGATGAGTTACACAAAAAGACCAAAGGTATCGTGTGCGACCGCTCTGCTCTTAAAGCATTTCTTTTGTCATATTACTTTTGATATTACAAATTTGAGAATATATTCTAGTTTGTCATTTAAACACACTTCTGTCATAAAAGTTTGGTTATATTCAAAATAATATATTAAATTTCTTTGAACTGTAACTTTAAACTTGTCCCTACTTTAGTACTCTGAAAGGTGCGATTCAATTAAATCGTTTTGAAGTGAATATGTCTTTAAATTTACTTCCATAGTGACGATAACAAATTGGGGGATACAATTTGGTGCTGTAGCTACATTATCTTTATCCAAAATGTTATTACACCACTCAATATTATGAGTACTTGATAGCTTTTGTATAACCTAGCCAGTACCATTGTATACCTAAAATATGATAGGTACTATACTTAGTTACTTTAATAATAGGTATTGCTTGTAGTCCTGGCATTGCTGGCACCACCTTAGTTACGGCATTGAGTACACATATTCACACAAAACATGTTACAATTTGTATTTATTGTATTATTGAATTTTTCAGAGGTGATGCCTGTCAACTTTGAGGGTGGAAAACTTATGGTCAACAAGGGTATCACAAATCATTTCCAAGTGAGATAATTTTTTTTATTCATTGAAACCTTTCGTCTCAACGAACAGAGCTAATAGTGAAAATATATTAACTTACAGATGTCTCACACTCTCACAATGAGTTCAGTTCAGAATGGATATAAACTTGGTGCAACTTATATCGGTACCAAACAAATTTCACCAACGGAGGCATTCCCAGTGCTGTTGGGTGATGTGGATCCTTCGGGGAATGTGAACTTTAACTTAATACATCAACTAAGTAATGAAATAAGGTTGAAAGGTGCTGCACAGCTGCAGGAAGGCAGGGTGGCTGCACTGCAAGGCACTCTAGAGTATAAGGGGCCCGACTATACGCTGGCGGCAGCAGTAGGAAAGCCAGAGTGGGGAGAACGCTCATCGGTACTCGTAGGACATTACTTGCAATCGGTGACATCTCGGTTAGCACTAGGTGCAGAAATCGTATATCAATCTGGGGCTCGAGTGCCAGGTGGGGAAGTGGCCGTCGCTTCTGCAGCTGCTCGCTTTACATCCGCAGACTCCGAAGTATCGGCTACGCTCGGTGCTGCCGGCTTCCATCTGTGTTACTTCAAACAGGCCAGTGAACAGCTGCAGGTGGTAGCCGAAATAGACACGTCCTTCCGAGGAATGGAGTCAGTGGGCACAATCGGTTACCAGGTAACCGTTCCCAAAGCGGAGCTCGTATTCAGAGGCATGGTTGACTCCAATTGGAACATTGGAGCGGTACTTGAGAAAAAGCTGCAACCGCTGCCATTCACGTTTGCCCTGTCAGGAATGGCTAATCAGAGCAAGCAGCAATTCAAATTTGGCTGCGGTCTCATCATAGGCTAACTCCTATTGATGCATTATGCCTGCTATTCTTTCAATTTGGCAACTTTGCGTATAAGTAAAGCCCCGTGCTCCTTAAAATTAAATAACTCTGCTTGACTTAAGGCCAATATGGTAAATACAACCAAAAAAAATGCCCAAAAATGTTGGTTTGATTAAGAAATCAATTATTTAATGTTGTCCACCGCTACATTAACATGTGCCAGAGCCCATTCCTCTGTAGACGAAATAGTAAAGTTATGTTATATTAACTCTGTCCTTTTCCCTCACACGAAGCCGGTGTTATCTGTTTCATGCTATAGGAAGCCATCTTGACAACCCTTCATAGTTTGTTTACATTCTTTGCGTTGTCTTTTTGGCCTTGCTTTAAATTACTAGTGTTTTTACCTACCGTCACTTTGACAGTCTTATTGCCTGCTGACTTATAAAAGCAATAATGTTGACCATTACTTCTATGACTTTTATTAGTAATAATATGATAGATACTATTCTGTGTTTACCCATCGCATTTCCTTTGTGTATGATGCACCAGATAAGCATTTAAGAAGGACGTCACCATGAAACCAAAATAGGCTAGTGTGGCATCTGAGTTTGTAGATAATATGTGGCTGCCAGTTGTTAGTAGATTTTATTTTACGATGTAGATAGGTAATGGCGTGTCTTGTACATACTTATAGACTGTTGTTAAAATAATTATTTTTAATAGTTATGTTATTAAATCAATTTGAGTTTCATTTCAACTTCCAACGGTGTACTGAGTTATTGATAACAGTATGGAATGGAGCAGTTATGTGGGCCCCAACCAACTAACATTGAATGAAATTTATTAAGTTTTTCATTAAAGTAAATAATATTATTTCTAACATTTTCCTATTTGTGAAGTTATAAATTGAAAGATCAAGAATTTTAAGATTTAAGTTATAAATTTAAAGAAAATTGTTAAAATGAAATAAATCACATAGGTAATATTATTGACAACATGATAAGAGTAGGATACCTATTTCTGCAGTGATAAAGTGCTCATTTGTTCATTTTACGAAATGGAGACTTAAATTATATCTTTGCTATCATTAAAAGGAAATGGGATTCAAGGGCTGTAAATAATTATCCTATGATCCTTTGGGAGCTAAGAGAAGTAAAAAATACTTACTCTATGTTCCAAAAGAATTATCCTAGAATCCCATGGGAGACAAGTGGAGGGAGGCTTCTTACGTACAGCAGTGGACTTCCTGTGGCTAAGATGATGATGATGACCTATTCTTGACAGGAAAATTACTAATCATCAATAAGAAGTTTCTGTTACATACCTATTACAAAAAATCTTTCAAATTATGAAAAATTATTTTTGAAAATGAAGAAATTTATGTGCTGTTATATTACTTACCACCAGCAAACTAGCTATAATTAAAATTATAAACTAACCCTAGACTTTGGTATTTAAGCCCAAAGACGCCATATCTGCTGTAAGTTGCAGAGTTGAGTGTCACTTAGCCTACGCGGAGCTGCAGCATCACGTCAAGAACCCTTTAACCGCTTGGTTTTGTAGTTATGTGCCCCTAGCGCCTGGCTCGTAAATTTACAAGTAGAGGAATTTGTCATATATATCCGGCTCTGGCGAAATGGACACGAAAATAATTCTAAGGAGTTAAGTACAATGCCACAGATGTAACAGTATACCAAATTTCACATCAATCGAACCTGTGGGATTCGTCCGCGTTGAAAAAATAACGCCCGACATCTTTAGAAGATAGAAACGTCCAACCAGAAAAAAATGAAACAAGCTTGCACTTTAAAAATAACGTAAGTTTATTTATTACATGTAATTAAATAAAAAATATAATATTAATTTTATTCTGTTACATGTAAGTACAATTATGTATTATATTTGAACAGTTAGCGTCCATCGAGTATAACAATGTTCGTTCGCAGTTCAGAATTCAGATGCGTCGGCTTACGGCTTAAACTAACCATTTCCAAAATATATTATTATGGCTCGAGTTACTTCAGCGATATTGCGATACATTCGCTATTATTATATATCGCGTTAATCTAACTTCCTATAACTACGCTTACTTTTAAAGAGAACGCGATAGACGTATGCCACGCAATCACCTTCCTGAGGTTTCTGAGGCCTGCTTACCCAGAATCGCCAGTTCGGTTCATTTTTACAAGTTATGTTATACCCATTGCCTGCCTCGGAATACAGAACGAACCAGAAACCATTCTAATACATGTGTACCTACTACCAGGGAAATAGGATTGGATTAGTTTTGAAAGTTTTTGAATAAAATACTTAATTCGAATGAAATATACTTGGCGTAGTGTAACTAGTGTAAGCCATCGTTTCTCAACCTTTTTAGTGTCGCGAGTCGCGATCCTGTAAACAGCCAAAAAGTTAAGTAAAAAATGTTGTGACCACTTAAGTAGGTACCTACCTACTACAAATATTAAAAATTTATTTTTTATTAACGGCAAATCATTTATTTTGATTTTATTACCTGGTAATATTTAAATTTCGAACATTTGTTTGTGAATTAAAAATAACTTAATAAAAGGATATTTGGACCCTCAGGTTGAGAGAGTAGGGTGTAGGCGACGTCTTTGTTTCTGGTTTGTTTCGTGTTCTAGAGGCGAGTGTACAGAATATTGTCCCTGGTCAGTCGGAGGTCGGAGTAGTGACGGTGAACACTGGCTGAATTTATATTTTTTGGATTTTGTTACCTAGATCATTATTTGTAAAGCGCAGGCCGCAGAAACTACGGTCGTTTCGCTCCGACCATGAGCTAAGCGAAGCTTAGACCAAATGGGTTCACACTGGAAACGAGCGATGTCCGATTGCCATTTTACTTCGCTAGAATTGTGGGATTCGCCGGTCTAGTTTAGCTCTGTTCCCGGTAGTGACGTAGCTTGCCATAAATAAACCTTAAATCAAATTTTTAAGGCTTTTATTTTCAGTCAAACTTTTATTTTGTTTTGGTATTGACTATGGATAATTTTATTCAAAGAAATAGAAAACGAAGTGAAGACTCAGGAGAGAGAGAGCAGTAAAGAAAGTTTAGAAAAACGGAAGAAGTACATATAGAAAATATGAGGGTCAATATTTGGATTTCGGATTTATCAACGTTCTAAAGGAAAAATGTAAGACTCACTCAATTGAAATGTAAGTATTTTTTTCATAAAGTGTTAACTGAAAGTGTGCTTCCAAATGAACTAAAACGTTATTAGGAAACAGTCAGATTTTATTAGAAAAGAAACAAAAAAGCTTGCATGTTTTAAACTATAGTTCAGCGTACGTTAAAAAAAAATGTAGACCTGACCGGTGAACCGATATAATTTATAGGGAGGTGTGAACCCAAGTACGAGTATGTGCGAAGTAAGTAGCCTGCGTCCTGCGTTTTGTTGCAAATGGATGAAAAAACGATTTCACTTATCACTACGAGTACGTCGAGTGTGAGGTCAGATGAACCGAGCTATGAACAGGGCTTTAGCGAACTGTACAAGCAGACTGACGCCAAACATTTCTATTGTAACTGAGGTAGACTATCTAACAAATCACATTTAAAATTTATAATATTACACACACCAACAGAAAGTATCTATGTAAACGAGAGCTAGATAGAAATATTAATTGTCAACAAGAAAGAGATGACCTATGAGGCGTCGGACTATCCGTACGTACAACCGAACGCAGATATTTCACATACTGTAATAATAAAATTATTAAAACCCGTGAAAATAGGCATTAATTGAACTTTAAAAGTTAAAAGGCAAGATGAAACTTTTAAAAACTTTAGGCGATAATAACTTGGCCGTAATTCGTTTTATTTTGCGTAAAATGACACTAATTGTTCGCAGTTCCGTAGACGAGTGTTACGCACAGCGCTCTAGAGAACACTGATTGTAAGTGTGTCAATTAGCTCAGTTTGAACGATTCAACATTTGGTGGCTCAGTTATAATAGAATTGTTTGATTGTCGCCGGTTCCACTTCATAATACAACAATTAAACACTATGAGATAAAATTGATGACTCGTAGCCTTTGATGGCTTCACATTATTTATTATTATTATTATACTATTATATGGGATTTACTCTATGCGGGACAGATTAAAAGATATTTACAAAATGCTAAATCGCTCAGTGGCGCGTCGCCCGCTAACGTTAACGTTCACTACACACACACACACACACACACACACACACACACTAAGCACTACTGTCGTGTCATTGTTAATATTTCTCTTTAACATTAGCATTGCAACATTAGCACTAATACACTCGCACGGATTCGGTTCAAGCTAATATCGACAAATACGCGTCGCTCTACAACCTTCCTTAAATATTGCCTCCCAACATGTAGATGGGCCGAAACCGCTGTGCCACTCCTTATGAGTGCGGAGTGAGGCGGGACGAAGGGACGAAGGGACGAAGGGAGGTAAGAGCACGAGTTCACATGAGAACAACATTATCGGACAGATCTCACGATATCGACATTTTAAAACGTTTCACGATTTTGGTGACTTTGTATTAAAAGCTTTCTTTGTCAAGAGATATCTGGATATTTCATCTCTGCACCTCTCGCGCTACCTAAAGCGCGGTACAGCTGTTACGGTCAAACTATAGCGTACAGAGTTGTAACAGTAATTTTGCAAAAACTACCCAACAACAAGCGTATATCAGTGATATTACTTTTAATAATTAATTACATTATATTTACATTAAAAGAGATTAGTCATTCGAATTGCAAAGTTACTTGTTCTGCCTCCGAGTCGATCTAGAGTTGGTCTCTACACACCTAAGCCGTCAAATTTTGAACAAAATTGATGACCATTGATCGACATTGATAACTAAAAACACTAGTACGTCACATGTCGTGTCGGCGGATTAGGTGTGCAGAGTGTAGAGTGTAGTCATAGTGTTTGCACACACGACACTTTTAAAATTACAATTAAAACATGAGCAACGTTAATGTCTTATTAAAAACTATTCCTTGTTCAATTGGCAACTGTGGTCCGTGTGATTAAAACGAAGACAAAAGTACTAATATACTAATACAACCTTCGTTGGGCCATCATTACTCAACTAAGACGTGACTCAATGAGATTGATTTACTTTTCGTCAAAATAAAGCTCTAAAACTTAATTTGGGAATACCTATATGAATGATGTGAGTGTCATTTTTGATACAAATATTCAATCGACGAGAGCAGCGCCAACTGAGTGTGTAATGCCTAGTGCACACGAGTGGACATGTTGCTGAACGGTCTGTTCTACAAGTGTGCAGTAGGCTCAACGGCAGTGTACAGTGTGGAACAAACGCACGGCCTCAAACACAAACGAATCTGTTGAGAGCGAACGAGCGGGCGACGCGCGCGACTGTACGCTTGCGTTATAACTCCATGTCGTGCGCCTCGTCGTCGCTGAAGTCGCTCATCGAGCTCTCGCTGTCGCTCGGCGGCGACGCGCCGTTACTCGCCGAGCGCGTCCCCGACGCCCCCCCACCCGCGCCCGTTATCGCGTCTTTCTCCAGCAGCGCCTCCTCTGTCGCGAAACGGCGCACGTAGTCCGACACCTTCTTCTTGTACTCCTCGGGCTTGTGCAGGTACATGGCGGCCGCGTCGCCGTTGAGCGGGTCTATGGGGTTCGGGTATGTGAGCAGCTGCGGCAGAAACGACTCGAAAATGTTCGACAGGTCGTAGAGCGCCGTCCACGCCTGGTTGATCACGTCGAGGCAGACGGTGCCGGACACCTCGTCTATGTTGGGGTGGTACACTTTGTTCATGAAACCTATGGAGGGCGACTTGAAGGGGTAGTGGTCGGGCAGGTGCACGCGCACTCGCCACACGCCTCCCTCGTAGGGCGCTGAAACATTGCACGTTGAGAAGGTCAATCGATGGGAAGTCCCCCGTTCAACTTCTAGAGGAGCACAATCTTTAATTTATACTCACTGCCTGGTGGGCCAAAGAATTTCACGCAGAACTCGTTGAGCCCGCCCAAAATCGTTACTTCGTGCTTGCTTTCGATACTGAATTTGCTCATTAAGAAAACATAATACACATAATATAAGATACATCACAGTAATAACGAATAATTAATAATAATAATAATAATAATAATGCAGCAGTAAGAAAGAGCGTGAGTACACACGAGAGCGATATTGTCGTACAGAGTAGACCTTACAATATCTATATTACAATATTTTAAATCGTTTAACGATTGTGGCGATATTTGCGAAATTTTATATTGGAATAGTTTGCCCTATTGGAATCTCGATCCTGAAATTCTATTCTAGCTTTTGGTAAGATTTTTTTAAATCAAATTACTATTAGAATATTTAAAAAAAAGCTTTTACTTATATGTTTTTTTAATACAGAACTGTCCTAGAATAATTAATATATAATAATGTAACATATGGGTCCAGTTGCCTAAAAATAAATGAATATTAATTAATTTTTTTTTTTCATTAAAAAATTGCATGAATTTTCTTTTGTGACAACCATAGCCAACCACCCTTTCTATCGAGCTGATTGTGAACTTTTAGAAGGAACACAAAGAAGTGTGATAACTATTAGTGGTTATTAAGCTATGCCTATTATTATCTAGAGTAGAGTCTCGCTAATCCGGACCCCCCACTAATTCGGTGATCGCGGTAATCCAGAAAAAGAGTATTACAGATTATTTCACATCAACGTAATGTAACTTTTTGACTACATACATGTACATATTTACTAGTGTATCTTTCGATAATAAAAAATAATAACTAAACACATAAATTAGTCTTTCATTTAATTATTGGTTATACATATTTATGTACATATAAACTTCAACCAAATTTTGCAGACAATCCGGACACCTAGGTAATCCGCCAAGGGGCGATTTTGTGCCTATCCGGATTAGCGAGGCTCTACTGTATTTCATAATGGAAGATCTTTAGAGACTGCCTCACTAAATCTCAGATTGTTTTTAGCAATTTGGACAATGACTATAATTGTCATAACTCCCATTAATATCACCTGGCAAACTTGAGATATCACAATTTTCCATAATTCTACAATGAAAAATTATGCATGTTGATCTAACTATGGTACTTACCTACAATAAAAGGAATTAACTTAAAATAATGCTAAAGTATTGTTTTTATACATAATTAAACTGAGTAGTTGAATCATAAGTAGTGGCAGGCCACATTTGTGCAGCCCATTTGTTGGCCGTAACCACCTCCTTACAGAAGACCACCATGAAATAACAGCATGTGAGCTGTTGTGTTTTGGTGAGTGAGTGAGGGATGCCAGAGCCCATTTCCCCATCCCTTATCCTTAATCCTACTATGGTCAGCAAAGAATTTGCAGCACCTATGGAGTTGCTTATGTTAAAGGTGACAGACGGTAGCTACCTACTATAGCTATATGTGAGTAGGTATACCATCAGATTGCTTGACAACCTTAATATATATTTAAAAAATGTCAGTTTATGTTTAAGTTAAATGAGTTTAAGCTAAGGTACCAATTCACAGTGTTTGAAAAATGTTTTTGGTTTATCCGTTTATTTTTGTACCAGTTTATTCTAGACCATTTTCATTTCTGGCAAAATACCAATAGAACAATGAACTAGTGGTTGATTAATTACCACATGTAAGATTATTTCAAATATGCATAAGCAAGCACCATATAGTATTAGTACGCAACAAAGACCATGGCCTACATAAGAATTACGAAATATCACGCTATATTAGTAGCAGATACGGAAGGGGACCGCGTCCTAATCCGTGCCTATAATACGTTAATGTGTTATATATATAGAAAATTACGTGTGACGCCCGTGGATCTAAACAAAGAAAGTGGAAAGTCTAAACAAAGTTCCAGCTGAAAAATAATTAAATAATATGCCATCAAAGGTCCCCGATGAGAATAACTGAATTAGCACAATGAGAACCATTGTTTAGAATGGGAAAAAATCCAAATAAACGCACCCTATATCGATTTTCACAGGGGCATGACAATCAGCTGATGGCCCTACAGCCACTTATATTTACATGGTGGGTCTCGTACGCAATAGATGCTTTGTAATCATGATAACAAACAAAGGATACAGTTTTATGACATCTGTGTCCATCCGACGTTTCCCAGCGCTCGGTGACGACATCTTCGTGATCTATTTCCAATAAATCACTTTATCGAACACGAACACTAGTCAAAACTCACACTCGACACCCCAATTATTAATTTTTGTCCACCACCAACAATCAGAAAAATAACATTGTAGAAAAAAAACAATGGCCAATGACCATAAACAAATTTTGAGGATGATGTGTAACGAATAGTGTAGCCTAAATAAAAAAATATGATTGTCTACTTTATAAAAAACTTATCTTAGTCTTTATCTTAGTCTTATTCTTTATCTTTAGTCATTGCTTGATAACACTTGATAACAATATCAGGAGAGATTGCATGGCTACAGTCATATTACTATCTCATCTAAAATTTAATTATACCATTCGTTAGCTAAAAGATCAAAGATTTTTTTAATATAATATACGGTATATACTTGAATTCGTCGGATATACATATACGGATAATATGCTAAAAAAAATATTAAAATTAACGTACCTACACGTATTCACGTAAAACACACGGTCGTATCAACAACAAAGCCACAACCCATTTTTTCTTATTATTTTCCCTTCAAATTTTCTTATTTTGAGATAAAACACCATTTATTAAAAAAAGAACAGATTTCGTTTAAGTCAATTATATCGTACTTGGCTTTAAAAATGAAACATTATGAAAGGTGTAAGCTCATATCCTCTTCAAACTTTCAAACCGTCTTAGAACATTCATTTAAAGAATGTGTTTTATCATTATGTATAAACCAAGTGGTATACCGCAAACATTGCGGATTTTTTTTGTCTTATAGAAATAAAACTAGTGAATTTATTTACAAGCGTTACTAATTATAAAAAACTAATTTAATAAAACCTCACTTTAAATTGAACTATCCAGTTTCACTTAAAAACTCCATGAAATTCACAAATTAAAAAAAAAAAATGTCTATGACACTATTATACGATTACGATACGTCATTCATTCATCTTTCATCTTGTGGGTTGGAATTTGGAAAACTTTGCGTGTGTGTGAAATCCACGGAAATTGTTAGTGATTTAGTATTGAAACGGACATTTAATGTAAACGAATATATATAATCACGGATGCTAATAGCAAGGCTCACTCGCCGCGTCGTGAATGCTAGAACATGTGTTTCGACGTGAACATTTTGTGATGAGCTGTGAGGACGGTTTTAGAAATTTTATGTCAACAAATTTTAATGTTACCTCAGCTCTATTAAAAAAGGTTCAGTGATTGTTGCGTTTAATGTTTCGTGGGAACGCAGTATTCGAGAATGAAAATTTGAGACTCGTTAATGCTAGCAAAGTGCGAAAGATGTTAAAAGTGTAGTGATTAATGTCCCCGGCATCGGCATGGCGAACCCAGGGATTGGAGCAACATTTGATCCCAATGACATGTCCAGGTGATACTATTTATATGTTTATGGAGCGAAAATTTTATAGCCGTAGTGTTTTAAAACCTTACGACCTTACTATATAACCATGATTATAATTTGTCAAACTGAAATGGGCATTACAGAAATGTAATTTTTATTCTATACACTAATTAATTTGTAAAATATATACGATGCTGTTAAGTTTACAGAAATGTAGTTTTTATTCTATACACTAATTAATTTGTAAAATATATATGATGCTGTTAAGTTTACTATGAAAATAATAAATTAAAAAAACATGGAATCCTATGTATTTTGATTAAAATAAAATGATTATTATTATTGTGATTACTTATAATAAAATGTTAAATCACAAGTATATTTATTAATTATTTCTTAATTGATTCCTAGTGACATTCAAATGGTCTCTAGTATTAACTATATTGCTATAAGTAGTGCCTTTACTGGTATGTGCTAATTTTCACTCAAATTTTTATATCTATATACCTTTGGTATACTTTCCTAAGTCCACTTTTTTAAAATCACTTTGTGGTGCCATTAGAATAAGTATTTTGCACTCTATTTACTGATATACTCTTTTTAAGTCCTATCAAAGAAAACAAAAAAAGTTTCGTTTTTATTATATGATTATTATATGTTACAGGTCCAACATGTTACATGCTTATTATTATATTCAGACACATTGACATAATGTATTGAATAATTTGCTAAATGTGACTTAGAACAATTTGCTTCAAACCAAAGAAAAATTTGAAAAAATCATTTCCAAACTTGCCCAGCTGAGAATCAAACTCAGGCCAAAATTATTTATTAAATTTGATTTTACTGATAACTTTTTCAGTGTATAATTAATAATGTGCTGCTGACTATTTTTAAATAAGGAAATTAAATTTAAATTCCATAAAATACATGATTATGTGTTGTGATTTAATTATTCATTGTGATCAATGTTGACATCATAGTATGTATAAATAAATTTGATAGATGTCCTAGCTACTATGTGGTACTAAATTCATTTATTACTTAATTTGCTTTTACTAATTTTCTGAACATAAATAGTTTTCTGACTTGGGATTTAAGACAATTTTTATATTGAAGTAGAGAGAACTTAGTGTAATCATTTCTCAAAGTAAATAATATATCCCATTACAAGCGAACCACTTCCAACTACGTCCAGGAAAAAACTCAACTAGTTTTTACTATATAAAATTTTCTTGAAAAATTATCTAACTGATGGTGAAAACCGCATCTAAATCAACGGATTAGATGCATGGTTTAGTTAGGAGGAGTAAGCGGCCATACAGACCGACAAGCAACTTCAAATTATTCAATGTAAAGATAAAGAAGATGAATAATAAGATCACATTTGTTATATTTTTATTCTGATTTTTCACTAGATCTATAAATATCTTATTAATCCAGTTCACTCTAAACACACAACAACTGGGTAATTAGACTAAAGCTTAACCTACATCTTTATTTGGGACACTAACATCAATTTGTACTAAATTTTATAGGAAATTGTGAAAGACTAAACTTGAGTCACCATACTAAAAATACATAGTTAAAAATGCCTTTGTCCTATATACTCATATACCAAAACTAGCTGTTGCCCATGACTTTGCATGTATTGTGTCATGTTTTTTAATGTAAAATAATTTTTCAAACACATGCTGTTATTTCACAATTGTCTTCTGTATAACGTTTCTTTAAAAGTGGCTTTTAATGTTTCTTTAATTATAGCAAATTATCTGGAATTAACTGGATGATTTACTATAATTAATTAAATCTATTAAAAGCTAACTATTGTTTATTCATAAATGAAATAATAATTGCAAGAAGCACAGCATATGATGTCCACCCACAAGGGGGACAGACAGACAGAATCTGACAAGGGTTGTGTCCAGACAGATCCAGGCTGCTTCTGCTGGTCATATTTGAAAATTATGGGAGATGCCTATGTCCAGCAGTGGACGTCCCTGCGGCTGAGATAATGAATGATGAGTTTTATAAACATGTAGTACATTCATGTGTCATCAATAGGTTTTTGTTTCTATTGACAGTTGGTACCTGAGCGGGCTGTCGCGGGCTGAAGCGACCAAGCTTTTGCTCAACGAGACGGACAGCGGAGTGTTCCTCGTGCGAGACTCGAAGACCATCCACGGTGACTACGTACTCTGCGTTAGGGAAGACGACCGCGTCTCCCACTACATCATCAACCGGATAGTGTCGGCTGACGGCACCAGTCGCTTCCGTATTGGGAACCAGGTCTTTGCAGACATGCCTGCACTGCTGGCCTTCTACCGCCTGCACTACTTGGACACCACTCCGCTCACCCGCCCTCTACCACCCACCGCAGTCCTCAACAACTCAGCGCCAGCCCACCAGGTCCTGGAAGTGGTTGTAGCCAAATTCGACTTTGACGGCAGTGATGCAGACGATCTACCGTTCCGTCGCGGAGAGCGTCTGATGGTGATCAACCGTGATGAGGAACAGTGGTGGACGGCACGCAACAGTCAAGGCAGGACCGGATCGATCCCGGTCCCATACGTGCAGAGAGAGGCAAGCGAAGGTCCTGAAAGAGGCGATCCTCCCAGTCCTGGCTTGGCGACACCTCGCCAAGCCCCCCACCGTTCAAACATGCAACGGGCACTCCCAGCTTTAGCCAGAGTGAGGCAGACGAGAGTGCCCAACGCCTATGACAAGACAGCCCTCAAGTTGGAGGAGGGAGATGTGGTGAAAGTGACAAAGATGAATATAAACGGTCAATGGGAGGGAGAGCTCAACGGCAAAGTTGGACATTTCCCATTCACATATGTGGAGTTCCTCGACGACAACACCAATAGTTAAACGTATAGCGCATCCCGAGTAAAATATAGTGTTTGGTTGGCCTACAACAGTTTACCCAAAAGTGTACATCATTTATTTATGTCTCAGATAAAATAAGAACTAAAGATAGAGCCCTGTTTACGGCAGAGTGAAGCCTTCAACTATGCAAACGAATCAACTGTGCCTCACCTTATTAAAATACTAGCTGTTGTTGCACGCGACTTCGTCCGCATAGGTTATATTTTATAATTTGCCCTTTTTATCGACTGCCGTAAGTCGGCGAGGGTGGCGGCCCTAAGACCGTAAATTGTGATTTCCAAAAAAAAAGGGGGAATCACATGTAAATAAAATTGAAAATCAATATTTTCTATAAAAATAAACAAAAATTGAGGTTATAGCTTGAAAGACATGTTTAAAAACCGACTTCACTATGTTGTCTGCAAAATTCTGTCTATAGTTCTTATTTGGTCTGAGGTATGTGTGAAGAAGGGTGGGTGTTTTATATTGTTATTTAATAGGTTTGTCAGTGAAGAAAAAAGTGGTTAAAAGTGTACAGTGCACTTTGTACATTCATTTCACCTAGTCATAATGACGATGACAAGAATTTAGTGGCTTTCGACATTGAATATCATTGAAAACATAAATTAATATTCTCATGTATGGTTGAATCAAATTTATAATACAAAAAACTCATTTTAATATTTTATGTGTGTATGAAACATAATTTCGAATAGTATTTTCTATGTTATGTATTGTAAATAGGAAGATATGATAATATTTTTCTCCAGCCAGGCATTTATGGATCTGTTTAGATTTTTGGATTATTAGGGTCATTTCACACTAAAACGCGACGTGAAATTACGCGGCACGCACGGGTTAAGGTAGCAAAACAATATAGATCTTATTTACTACACAAAAAGGTATATAGTTCAGTGAGGGCCGGCGCTGTTTGACGTCATGGCTTGGTAAAGGTTTTTGCCTAAATATCGTATTTTTAACGTTACTTCAATGATTTTAGCATGCCACGGGACGTCACGGCATCTCTTTTTTTCTTTGACTTGGCACCTCATAATTACCTCACTTCCTTTTCAGCTACAAGTGCTATTATCACTAAAAATGTATCATTTTAACAAAATTATATACCTACAACCGACTTGGGGGTAACGCAATGCTAAATCCAATAATTGATTGAAAGAGACATGGTTGCGTGCTGTGGGATGCCACGACGTGCCTAGGCATGCCGCGTTATGCCGAAGCATGCCTTGTCGTATGCATGCAGCTTAACGTGCGCCTAGTGGCGAAATAACAAACCTGGGCCCCTGAGAGAAAGCTTGGTGATTGGTTGTTGTAACGTCAAAATAACATTTTGACCAATCACCGAGCTTTCTCTTATCGTTCTGTTTTCGTTTCCGAAGTATGCAACGAAGTGTTTGCATCTTGGCTCGGGACCCTCTTTAACCATATTCGCGGCGCGTCGCGTTTCGGGTGTGAACGGTCCCTTAGCCTCCAACACGGTGTAGTTAGAAGGTATTTTTTTTAGACTTTTTATTTTTATTCATACCCATGTGTTTACAAAATTAAGTAAAAAAAAAACATTATGCAGTCTTTCTATACGTTGACGGGTCTTAAATTTAAACAAGATAGTTAGCACGCATAAAACTATTTATACCTACCGTCAGGGGTCATGTGTTCGTGCTTTTTCTAGAAGCTCACGTGACGCGGTGGTAACGCAAATGTTACCGAAATCTTTATGAGATTAATGTTTTTATTTTGTAACGATGTATTATTGATATGTTAAGTGTAAATATACCGCTATACTATATTAATCTATGCTAGTACATCGAAATTGTGTGTGTAGTTAAGTCTCACTATGTTGGTTATACTGTGACGGTATGCAATATTAGTATCTTATTTTGTTGGGTTATTCTAAACTCAACGAGCCATATAAGGTGCAATCTACAGGACTTCCTCATATCATTATTTGACTGAAAGTCATTGAGTTTGATTTCATTGAAAAACTGAAAAAAAGTTGCTTTAGTAGACTAAAAATAGTCATTATTGCATTGATAGGAGCTTTTATGAATTGATATTTGTTGTGGTAATAAAAATCAACAGCTTCTTGTAAATTATAAAAAAACAAATTGGCAATATTATTAAGAATTTAAAAAGATATAATATTCTTTCATGTAAATAAGTTTAGCTGATTAATGCGAGAAGAGCAACTTTTCAATCGCATTTTATTTCTTAAAAAATAAATTAAATTATATGATTTGTTGGAATAATAAACATGGTGAACTTTGACAATCGACTTCATGGTTATGATTCCCGTTACCCCCATAATGGGATCAACCAGTAACAGCTTTTATTAGACATGCCATCTAAATTTTAAAATTGAGACCTATCTATAAGTTAAAATGACAGTTTTGTTAAATCTTATGAGATATTCTAAATGGTGGATAGTTGGTCTGAAGGCAGACCCCATAAATTGAGTAAAAGAAACCGTATGTGGTTTAGTCTTACTACCAATGCTACAATTACGACTTGTCACGTTCAAGTAAAAAGCAAAATTTTTTTTTTCCTCTTAGCTTAATAGTTCGAAAACTTTGGTGCGCGCTGTCTATAACATATGAAATAAACATACTGATAAAATGTTATAAAACTTTAATATTAACATCAAAATCAAAGTAATATAGAAGGTTTACACAATTAAACACAAGAGGTACTCTATGAGCCATGGCTCATTGTACATTACCTAGTTCTGGCTCATTGTAACATCGCATAAACGTTTAAATATTAACGGAAAAAAATAATGCGATAAACAAACTGGGTCACTTGTACTTGTAGTTATTGCTAAATATATATATTAATATAGTCGAAGCACTGCAGTATTCAGAAACAGTAATTTAGTAACTGTAAACATAAGAAATCGATAAATATTTGAAAAAAATACTAACTTTTTGTTGAAAAAGAATCAAAAAGCTCGGTCACACGTCCGCCTTCTACACTACGCGTCAGCCAATTAGGTCAGCCACGGTGGAGGTAGGGTCAGGTGAGGTCCCTGAACGTGCACTACGTACAATCTGGCAACGTCACGTTTTGGGATACTTTAGTGGCTCAAGGAGTACCATTGGCTCATTAATGGACAGTCGACCCTTATTAATATGTTTAATTTATAACCATTCTTATATAGATGTTTCTCATAATAAGTAACAATATTTTTTCCTGATTTATTGCTATGTATTTCAAAATTGCGTTACAATATTCCAAACAGTTCTAATGCAGCTTGACTTATGTTACCCCAGAGTCCATATATGTTTGGACCATCATAAAATCACTATTTATGAAGCGTACTATTAAATATAATTTACTATACGAAACTAGTTAATGTGTATATTTATATAATTATTTATACAATATGTCTATAGGTAGATTTAGACAACAGCTTTGTTTTTATACTAACATCTACATCTACTAAACGTCATTCCGAGAGTCAAGATCCCAGAGAAAATCATCCGTGTGCTCCCATTGGCTAATCCCAATTGTCATTAGCCAATGTGGCGTAGCGTGATATTACTCAAATCTTTACTCAACCAATGAGCTTGGCCGATGAGTTTTATTTGACCAATGACCTTCGATAGTTCGACTCCTGGAATGGAGTTTAGATTCGAGACTCGAGAGCGCCCCTGTAAAACGTGCCTGACTGAATTTTGTATCCATCAATTATATATTTAAAAAAACTTATTTATATTTAATACACTTGTATTAGTTGTTAATTTGGTCGAATTATTTGATGACTATCCCACAAATACCTGCGGCGCTATTTATTTACGGATATACCGCGATCAGTTACTCTAACCAAGCAGAAAGATATTAATTAACTCTATTTGATGTGTGTGTGTGTAACATAATAACTCACTAAATATTACTATCAGTCTGTCACACACTAATGTTTTAACAAAATTAATTTAGAGGCTCGTTTGTGCAATTTATCATTTTGATACAATTTTTATTAACAATATATACTTATATATGTATGTAAAAGTACAGTCGAGTTTAAAAGTAAGCAAATGCATTGATGACGTTGATTAGATAATGGATTTACGTTAGTGGTCACTGGTGCACTGCCACTACCTTTCTAGGTTTTAATTAATTGAGCGGCATGATTTACTAACTTTTGAACTCTACTGTGCTTATGTTACCAAATCGGTAGTCATATGAGTGAGGTAAGCGATGGTGCCTCGTGCTTTTAAAAATAGTGTGCCTATTCCCGGCAGGGACAAGCCATAGATTGATTAATCTGACTATTCTTTGTTTGGCAGAGATCTCTTAATCTCGGGAGCTAATTTGTAGCCAATAGCAAAAGACAATCGAACATTGGTAAAACATGAAAGTGTGTACCCATTGCTTTTATGTTTTAACACTTATAACCCCTACTATTTATTAAAAAAATAAACATGCTGTTGTATAGCCTGGCAAGAAAGTTAAGAAATTAAAAAGTGGCAATACTTCAGTGTTTCTCTTTGTTATTAACGAGATGGTTAAAACGAGACAACGCTACCAGGTATTGCCACTTTTTAATTTCTTAATTATTTAGCCATACTATATACAGAGTAAACGTGTCACAAGTGAAACTTCTTTGGCGATCAAATATATAGTAAGCGGTAGATGTCAAGCGTCACGGGATCGTTACAGTCACTGACCTGTAATATATACCACTGGACAGACTGTCCCATACAAATGACAGATAATTGCGTGTACCATTTTGAAACGCCGCCCTCGACAGTACCCAGAACTAATTTTAACGTTTGCGTATTTTTATTCCATATATACCTATGTATTATAGTGTCTGTTTTAGGGTGTGTTTAAGTTTATTTGTGACCGCTTGAGTTTTGAAACATAAGGAAATGTGTATTATATAAATGTTCCATGGACAATTTTAATTATTGCGTAACTAATTTTAGTTTCGGGTACTTTCGCTCCATAGCCTACAGCGCCAAAATGGCGGTTTTCAAATAGGCATATAAATAATTTGACAGCAGCCTGTCCAGTATTACAGGTCAGTTGGTTACAATGAAGCACACAATATTCGACCTTGAAATTTTGCTCTTATTGCACGCAAAAAAGTTTCATTTCAAAAAAAGTAGGAGGCACCTAAACAAAGTAAACCAAATCAGCCTTTTGAGGACTATTAGCTTGATTTTGCACTATTTTTCAAATACCGAAAAGGCTATATTGTAATTTATCTTAAGACACTTTTGAACATGACTGTATCTACCTACCTTGTGTAATATTTTTATTATAATATTTAATTTACTTCAAGGACGATTTTTATTTTTTGTAATTATTTTCGACTTATTAGCGATTATTTAATGCAATTTTAATTTAAGTTTTGGCTAATAAAGAAGTTCCCGAGATTGAGAAATATTCCTGCCATAGAAGACCTACGAATAAATTATTATTATTTATTCGTAGTAGAAGACAGACTGCCCCCTCCCTGGCAGGAATGGAAACGTGTATTTATAGCTATTAGCTACATATAAGTATAATTGAAAGAAAGCTCCTTTTCGAATCGTAAGGAGCAGTAGGAGCGCTTACCAAAATGTTATTAACAATGTATAAAATGGATATATTTTGAGATTATGTGTCATGTTGTATGTATTGTTATCTTAAGTGGAAAATATGTCTAATTTTCTAAATACACGTGTAACGGCTCAGTAATAAATGTAAGGGAAAATTTGCTGTTATTTTACTACTTGGGTGAGGCCGCCAAAAAATTATTATTTGACAAATGACTTTGGGTCCGTAACATAAACTTAAACTCTTGGCATATAAGTATTTAAAACTACCAACTTTTACAGGTTCCCTTGTAAAAAGTATCATTTTTATTTGTATTTTAAATACGCGAACGACTGTAAAACTATTTCTTTCCATTTAAAGAAAATGTTTTTTATTGCGAGACAATTGCTAGTACAAATAAAAGTGTCCCAACTGATACCCCCAAACATATTGGTATTAATTTTAAAATTCGGTTCATTCAAATAGCAATTAGGTAAAATATTTTCTTTGAAGAACCACCTATTCAACTTTTATTTATGTACTTTATTAGTTTATTAATCAATATAATAATTATTTACAATAATAATAAAAAAGTGTCCCAGTATTTTGTGCTTTTATGTTACTGATTTAATTCACCATAATTTGTCTATTACGAAGCAATTGAGCAGTATTAATCGTTTTTATCCTTTTGGATAGTAATCCTTTTTTAATAATTGGCGACACCGGTATCTAACTTGTCTATGGTATGTAAAATTACTTGCCGGTTATTATTGAGGTGCTGCATCAGTTAGTTTGGCCCATTTCGTGCTTTTGTTCACCGAAAAAAAAAGTGTTAGGTGATTTTAAGCTAAGTTTGTATACTTTTGCTTTATTCAACAGAATATTTAGTAAATATAATTATTAAATTACAGCTCTAAATTATGAAAGTTGTTAATTATTCATTATATTGCCGTAAATTGAAAATCTTTTGAAAAGAGGTAAGGTTTTATGTTACCATTTTTAAATTTCGTAACGTAAAATTGATGTAAAGCCTAATGCACATTGGGAAATGTAAAATAAAGCGTTACTTAAATTGCAGTGCATAAACAGATTATTTTTCTTATATGAAACCTAATTATGGTTACTGTTATGAAAAACTGAATTAATTTCCTTTCCTGTAGTATAGCACAACTAATGAATGTTTCCCTATGGTAGATTGGTAGATTGGTAGACATGCCCTTAGAAACTTTTAAGTTATCCGGTAACAAACTTTAAGTTACTTTTATGTTATATAAGGCCAATTTGGCGGCCTTACCCACTTGCACCACAATTCCATGGCCACCCACCTAATCAGATCTTAGATGTTCCTTCAACAAATTGACCAATTGTCGAAAGTTCCTAGCGACTGGATAAACTTTAATTCGTGGTTTTCAAGGGATGCCCGAGCCCATCCGTTGAAACAATAATAGGCTGTTATTTCACGGGGTGGTTTTCTGTAAGGGGATGGTTACTGCCGCCAGACGGGCTGCCCAAATAACTACGAAAGTAGTGGCAGTGTGCGTTGCCTCTACGCTCCAAATCCACACCAGAGCCAACTTTGAAAAGTTTATTATCAAAGTTCACCTCGCCGGAATCTAACCAAGACTACAATTAAACATCTCAGACGATAGGCAAGCACTTAATAGTGGTTCATAAATTTGCCGTATGTGTAGTGTAGCATTGGTGAATTGATAGATATGATTGGTTGGTTGTGTAGTTCTTGAAAGCCAAAAGCACCGTGCGCGAATAAAATGTGCTGCTTCACCTCAATGCTACTATACACCATCTCTTAATTAATGATGGCCGACAACGCTTTTAATGCATAGACTTGGACCTCCTTACCTCCACAAACTAATTAGTAGATACTAAACGTATTACCTCTATCGCCCATTTTCCATGGGATCAAAGTAAGCTATTAAATTAGAAAATAGATAAAACCCAGAGTAAAATATTTTTTGACAATTTGATGGATAGAATCTATCTTAGTCTGTGACAGTTTTTGTAGTTTTCTGTGGCGTGGCGGCTTTTTATTTTTTATATTTTATTAGCTTAGCTCCTCCCTCTCCTCTTTTTACTTGTTATAGTTATGTTATGACTTATGTTATTTATTATTGTATTCTAAATTAATCCTAAATGGTACGTATGTTATGTGGTTTTTACTTTTAAATTTAACAAAAAATCTGATTGCAGTGTTAATTTATTTTTTATTACAATTTGTGCAAAAGATTTGAATATGGTGTTTATTGATTACTTTTAATTCGGACTTCTCTTTTGATTTTTCTCTCATGAACGCTACGTGAATGTGTATTTGTTTGTATACATACATTACAAAGCTTTGCTAAATGAGTTATAATGTTTTAATATAGTCGAGAAGATTGTAGTTTAGCAACATCAATAAATGTAAAGTAAATTTTTTTCCTAGATGGAAGGCTCGCAAGCCAATGAGTGTATACCTCATAGCCTCCACAATAACGTGAAGATCGAAGCTGGGATTGAACTTGAAGGAGACAACAGCGTCTTGAACAGTGATCAGCCCGTTGAGAATGTTTTAGTTACAATTGAACCAATTATATTTGGTAAGTTCTGAAATTGTGTGATGCTCTACAGTTCACATACAGGTGTAGTTTATTATAGACTAGCTGTTGCACGCGACTTCGTTCGTGTAACTTTATAAAATATAACCTACGTTACTCGCTCTTAATGTAGCTTTCTATAGGTGAAAGAATTTTTAAAATCGGACCACAAGTTTTCGAGTTTATTCATTACAAACAAAAATACAAATTGTCTCTTTATAATATTAGTATAGACTAGCTGTTGCACGCAACTTTGTCCGCGTAACTTTATAAAATGCCTATGTTAGTCGCAGATAACGTAGCTTTCTCTAGATGAAAGAATTTTTAAAATCGCTCCTGTAGTTTTTGATTTTGATTCATTATAAAACAAAAATATAAATCTTTTCTCTTTATAATACTTATTATTTATTCTTTTGCTAGATGATGAAGACGACATAGATCTCAATCACCAGGAGAGACCGCAATCGGACTTTGAAATGGAAGGAGACCAAAACAATATTTCATATGATGACTATGAACCTAAATCCAAGAAAGTGAGTTACATTGTAATAACTATACACTATTTTTTATGTAATTTAATATAGACTTGTCTTAATGTGGTTAAGAAGAACATTGTACTAGTCTAGCATTATTTTATTACATGTTTAAGAACATATAGACAGGGGCACATACAATACTTTGTGTCTAAATTACTAAGTAGGTTTAATGAGCCCATTGGATGAGTGATTAGGGCGTTTGCCTTAACACTTTGTCTCAAGTGTTCCCAGTTTGATTCCCAGCAGTTGAAAATTAACTTTTCAGTTAGTAGCTCTGAAAAGTAGAGCAGCCTCCAGGCAGATAATAATAGAAAATCACCGTGAAATAACAGCACGTGGGCTGTCCTGTTTGGTGACAGTAACCAGCGTCTTACAGAAGTCGTCCGTTAAATACCAGCATATTTTCTGTTGTCTTTCAATTAGTGAATAAAGGATGCCATAGCCTATTGCCCCACCCCTCCATACTTCGTTATCTTTGACGTTGCTTGGTTATATCCGATGGTAGCCAAAACCATCAAGTAGACCGTCAGCCTGTCTGTCAGTCTTAACATAGATAGAGTCGGCTTCTTCATTGCTGAAGGTCGTACCCGCTCTGAAGTGCCTTGGTGGCATCAACCACCAGCTGCTTCCATTCCACCCTGTCCTCAGTCTTTCTCACATCCTTCGCAACTGTAAGGCCTGTAAGATGCACTACTTGGTCTGTCCATCGGCACATATACCTACTGTATTGGTATGCTACAATTCGCATCATTATTGTCTGTCTGTCTGTCTGTCAACCTTAATATAAGAAAAAGTTGCCTTATGGGGAATTTATAGTCATCTGATTTCATTAAGTGTATTTACCACAATCATCCATTCAATGTCCCAAATGGGACATTTCTTGCGGGACATTTTGAGAAAAGACCTGTTACTTTACCACTGTGTGAGATTATCAAGACTAAAGGGTTATTTTTTTTTTAGACGAAGAAAAGAGATAAGAGAGCAAAACCATGTGTGATTCATCCGAAAAGTAAGTTGAATTTGTTGTTATCAAATACAAATTGTTTATTATAATTTTCATACGAAATATACTTATTTATATGAAAATAAATATATTGATACTAAGTAATTTTGTGTTGAAGAAGTATAAACAGTAAAGTTAATTTCTAAAAAAAGCATTATTTTATCATATCGTGATTAGAATTCAAATTGAAAGTAGATGATGTCAAAAATAGTTCTCAAATTCAAAATAATTAATTCATTTGCTGTGTATGGTTTATAATAATTTTATTGTTATAAATTTTAAATATTAAATTGAAAAGAAACAATTGTGATGATAATGACATAGTTGCATCGCTCGCACTACATAGTCCGTGCCTCGGGGTTCCTCGGGGTGCCTCGGGCCCGAGCAACGTGTTGTTGGAGAAGTGACGGTGCTCAAAGGTGGCTCGGTGTGCTCTGTGCAATTTTGCTTTTGCAATTTTGCAGATATTCAAGAGCAGTCGATTCGACTTATCGCTTTGTACAGTCGTTACAAAATGTTTTGGGATCCGAAACATCCCTTGTATTTAAATAAAATCAAACGAGACGACTGTTGGAGGCGGATTTCTTTAGAAATGAAGTTGCCCGTTTGTGAGTTGAAGAAAAAAATGGAATCTCTGTTGGGTTCCTATCGTCGGGAGAAGAGCAGAGAAAAAAAAAGCCTCATCACCGGTTCAGGTAATATTAACTGAATACCGTAGATGGAAGCAGAAAAGAAAGATTTGTGACTCTATATTACTTATTAGTGTGAGAATTTAGTTTATTGGAATTTAATTCATAGATGAAATTCTATATATTATATGATGCCTACCTAAGCAATGAAAAACTATTAAACTCCTTTCAGATTATTTTTTATTTCTTAAAATTAAATAAGTATTTGGCACCTTCATATTGCAAACATTTATCGTAGTGAGTTACCATACCAATAGTACATACATAACTCAAAGGTACTAAATCAACTATCTTTATAATGAGATCAATCTCAAATTCTTTTGATAAGCCTACTAAAATAATGATAAGGTATTAAATATTTATTTTAGGAAGTTATTATAAAATATTAATTAAAATATCTTTATAATGAGTTCAATTGAGCTTCAATTGATTTTCAATTGAGCAATTAAAATATCTTTATAATGAGTAAGCTTAATAAAATAATAAAATATCTAAATAAAAAATTATTATTATTTAAATAATAATTTAATAAAGTTATAAGATCACTTTTATAATGAGAAAAAAATAATGAATTAAAATAATGAGAACTTAAATCTTCGTAATACTTAAAGTTCAATTAAATGATTAGACCTGCACAATGCAAGTCGAAACATCTGACTGTCACTGTCACGCAAGCGTCAAATGCGCACGCGCACCGACACCAAGAAAGTTAAAACCAAGATTAAATAAGAAAGTTAAGATCCGTATCCGCGGATCTACACTTTTAACGATCCGGCATATCACTAGTAAGAACGTTCCGTATCTTTCTTTTTGCTTCCATCCACGCTAAATACATATTGATTGTTAGATTTGTACCTAAGTAAGAATGTTAACTTGTTTCTAGGTGATTATATATCAAAGTGGTTTGCATATCCTTACTTTGATTTCATGAAGAACAAAAATGAAACTCAAGATACTTTGCCAACGGTAAGTTAAGTACCTATAGTTAGTCTGGATTTGGAAATTAGTCCCTATCCCTTATCCTTAACCCTATTTAGCGTAAATGCACCTTTCATATGAATAAAGCAACTTTGAAAACATTAATGCCACTCCTCCGTGGTTACCTCGGAACTTCTGGTGACTTTCATCACCAGAAGAGCCTTAATTTTTGGGAACAAAAAAAGTCTCAAGGTCACAAAAAATAAGTTGTTAAATAGCGTTGTATTGTATTTTATCAGGAACCGATCATTAAGCCCTACACTTGTAGCGCCACTAATAGGACTCTTCGACATAATTATAAAGTAATTTGTTTATTTACTGTATAAAGACTTATAAATATCTGACAGATTTTTTTTACTTCCCTGCCTTTTTTGTTAACGTTACAAAAGATTATTAATTGTGAAACTAGCATGACTTGACTGCACTTGACTCATGCTTGCCCTTGACTTACAAACTCATGCTAGACCCACTGAACGGGGGAATAACATTCAATACATTTGTCGACTCTCACTGTTGTTACTAGTGATTTAGTATCCGCGGATATCCGTGAGAGAAGAAAGATCCGTATCCGTATCCGTTACTTTTTGGAGGATCTTTTACCTTATTAATTTTTAATTGATAGATGAAATTCTATATATAAGTGATTTCATTCAGATTATTTTTTATTTTTTAAAATGAAACATTTGGCACTTTTACAACGCAAGCGTCAAGTGGCGGGCGTCAACTATCGTTTCAAGGTCACGCGCACCGACACCGATTGAGTAAGAAAGTTCCGTATCCGTATCCATATCCGCGGATATACATTTTTAACGATCCGGCACATAAATAGTTGACTATTGTAACGCGAGTAAAGACAGCCTGTCTGTCTACCTAAGCATTAAAAAAAAATATAAAAATTCCTATTGCGTTATATTTTTAAAAAGAGGCGCGAACGAAGTCCGGGCCACCAGCTAGTGTTAGAAACTTATGGATACATTTTCACTTTTCAGGAGGAAACTGTTGACCCACTAGTAGACACACAGAACACACAGAACACTTCACTGACCCAATCGCAACTTTCTCAATCCACCAAAAATTCAGAAACAGAAGAAAATATAGAAGATGCATCAACATGTACAAAATCATCGCCTCACAAAAAGCCTTATTCCGCAGAAATGATGGTTCTTCGATATTTGAAAAAGTGTTCTGACGAGGCGAACGATCCGTATATCTCTTTTGGAAAGCACATAGCAAACGAATTAAGAAAGTACGATCCGCGAACATTATCACATGTAAAACATAAAATTAACAATATCATTTTCGAAGCAGATTTAGAAAAATATAATATAAAGCAGCAAAAAAGCACTTCAGGAAATTCAACGCAAAATGCGTCGTCATCATCATCATCGAACACCAGATAGTGCTAAAATATTCATTAATTAATTAATTTTAAGTGATATAAAATACAATTAATAAATAAAAAATTTAAAAAAAAATCAATAACGGCAAGTAAAAAAGTTCCGAAGGAGCTCTTATACTCGTACAATGTAAAGTCGGGGTACGAAAACCTTCGTCATTTTTCAAATTCATTCCTTTATCAAGTCGTAGACACTGAGTAACTTTTGAAATTAAAAAAAGTAACTTGAAAGTCTTACCTTTTGAAACTATAAAAGTAACTTTTGAAATTAAAAAAGTAACTTGAAAAAGTCTTACCTTTAGAAACTAAAAAAAGTAACTTTTGAAAATGTCTTATTTTTTGAAACTAAAGCACTATGCAGACTGACAGACGTTTGAAATTAAATTTTGGCATGACTGATAAAATTGTCTTTAAGGTGGCGAACCTTTTCTTACCCCGACTGTACATCACATTATACAATGTAATGGTTTTGTAAAAAATAAAAAAGGTTCACTTATACTTGGTAGTTTTTTTTTATTTACAAACCTTTACGTAATCACTTATAAGGCCTCAGTAATAGCATCAAAAACTTGGGGAATTTGTTTTATTTATTTATTTAAAACAGCAACAGCCTAGTACGCATTCTAAAACCTAACCTTAACATCTAGGTCCAGTGTGCAAGCCAGTTAGAGCTACTCCACTTCTATTTTGAGATTTTATTTAGAGTATTTTGGAGATTTCTTGATCCATCAACAGGAATATCTTGGCAAAATGTTCTAGAGCTCGGGTTAATTAGTGTTTAGCCGAGGATGCCGCGCGAGCCAAAACCGAGAGGCTGCTTCGCGAGCCCGTGCGGCTGCTGTAGACGTCGTGACAATAAACCCAACGATGGGACTGTCTGGTGACGGACCTCATTATTTCATACAAATATATGTGAAAAACAAACACCACAATGATATCCATCTACTTTCAATTTGCTTTCAATGCTGCTAGATGGTCACTTCACGTAATGAATGAACCCCCTTTAAAGCCTTTATTTGATTATAATGAGTGCGGTCTAGATGTGAAGTGGATATAGAGTTAACGGTGGCGATCGCGACAGAGGACAGATTGGTGTTCTCGGCGGAGGTGCTCGCGCGGGTGGAGATCGTGCACATCTCGGAGGAGGAGCGGCTCGCCGAGCACGCGACGCTGCTCGCCGCGCGCAGCCACATGCCCTTCCGCTGCGAGCCGTGCGCGCTCGGGTTCGTCACCGAGCGCGCGTACACGACGCACGAGCGCGCGCACGAGGGCGGCGACGAGGTGATGCGCTGTCGCGTGTGTCTGTGCCGCGTGCGCGACAAGTCCGCGCTGACGCAGCACCGCTTGCGCCACTACCGCCGCTACCGCTGCCGCGACTGCGACGCTCGGTTCCGCGAGCGCGACGCCGCCGCCACGCACGTGATGCGCGAGCACGAGCGCGAGGCGTTCGCGTGCGAGCACTGCGAGCGCGTGTTCCGCCGTCCGGCGCATCTGACGCGCCACATAGAGCAGCACCACACGCGCTCCCAGCAGTTCGAGTGTCCGCAGTGCGGCCGCGTCTTCTACCAGAAGGACGCGCTGCGCTGCCACATGCGCACGCACGACACGTCGGTGCCGGTGCGCGCGCGCGTGACGCCGCTGCGCTGCGAGACGTGCGAGCGCACGTTCGGCAGCCGGCCCGCCTTATTGCGCCACCGACTGACGCACGAGGAGCTGCCGGCGGCGGGCGCGCTGGACCGCGTGCGCTGTCCGCTGTGTCGCTACGCGTGTCCGGACGCGGACGCGCTGCGCGAGCACTTCGTGCGCGAGCATCCGCTCGAGCGCGCGGTGAACTTCGTGTGCTCGCTGTGCGACCGCGTGTGCGCCTCGCGAGCGCTCTTGCGCAACCACATGCGCCGCATGCACACAGACAGGACCAAGAAGTGAGTATCCATCACATTATAAGAAGACCATTTCATCTTGATTCAGATTTTGTTTCGGTATCTCGTTTGAGTTGCGTTGTGGTTGTGTGGTCAGGTTCCAGTGCGACTACTGCCAACGGCTGTACTTGACTAAGGGCGACCTGCGCACGCACATCTCGTGGTCGCACATGCGCCGCAGCGCGCTCGGGCCCGCCTCCCCCGCGGGAGGGGGCCACGCGTGCCTAGAGCCGGGCTGCGACCGCGTGTTCCGCACCCCGGCTCTGCTCAAGGTGCACACGGCGCGCGAGCACCGCCTCGAGCCCCCGGCGCGCGTGCACGTGTGCCACACGTGCGGCAAGGGCTTCGCCACGGGCCAGACGCTCACGCGTCACCGGCGCGTGCACGAGGACGTCAAGTTCCCGTGCAAGGAGTGCGGCGTCGCCTTCAAGACGCCCTCGTACGTCAAGGTGCACTACCAGCTGAGGCACCTCAACATGACGCGCGCTCAGATCCGCGAGGAGCGCGCGCGGAAGGCGCAGCCCGCGAAGCCTCTCTTCGTGGAGGTGAAGCGCGAGAGCGAGTTTCAGGAGGAGGAGGAGGAGGAGGAGGAGGGGGAGGGGGAGGAGGAGGAACATCAACCGCCTCAGTTCACGCACGTCATCATCAAGCAGGAAGTGGAGCCGTAGAGGAATAGAGGAAGAGTGCACATTTCAGTGCAAGTGCTTTTTCAACTTGAATCCATAAACAAAAGTGGCGTTACAAATTGAATCATTCGATGTATTGAAATTGAAAAAGTTAAATTTCATTGAAAATAAAAATTCAATTGAAACGACAGCACAACATTTGGTTTTATATGCGTTAATATAAAATATATATATATAATATGTCCTCAGTTAAATAGATAAGTGCCATGAGTTAAAAGAGCAAATTTTTTTTTAAAATGAATTTCAAAATCAAAATATTATACTTACTATTATAATAGGCGAATATCCACAAATTTATTAGTGTTAATATTAATCTATTTAGAATAATTTTTATAATTTATAATTATGAAAATTTTAATTTATAAGAGAATAATATGATTTTGATTTGTTATTTATGATTTAGTGTAAAATTATTTTTTAAAAAAAAGAAGAAAATTGTATAAATCATAATTATTTTATTAAAGTATAAATCAGTTTCTTCGATATACTGAAACATGGATAAAATGATAATTATGAAAATTAAAAAAAAAAAAAACAATCTACGGAGTATTTTTACTAGTATTAGGGCCTCTTTCACCAACTACAAGTAAAGTGTTGATTAGTTACTTTTAGAAATAATTTTATGTTTTATTAAATTATGCACTCGGTTATTTAATGTATCCTTCGATAGGCGAATTTTTTTTAAATTATGTTCTTTTTAATGTTTAAGACTTACAGTACAAACAAAGGCGACTTTGAATGACGGTTAACCTACTTGACACTTTACTCGAAGATGGTGAAATGGTGCCCTTAGAGTACCTATTTTAGAAGATTTAAATTTTGAATTAGTGTTAGTTTAATCAATAAATTTTGTTAACAAAAAAAAAATCATAATCAAAATGGATGTTTAAAAATTAAACTACCAACATTCCTTTAGAATCACTCGAATCACAATACACCTTATATAATATGTACATATATAAAAATCTCAGTGTCACAATGTCTGTCCGTGCTAAAATCCGAAACGACTTAACCGATATTTAAGAAAGTTTGTACATAACTTGATCTAACTTGAAAAATAGGAGGTTTCTTGATTAGTGACCTCAAAAGCCTGTATCATAGCGAAGCCGTTGTGAATAGAATTTTTTTTTATTTTTTTTTGCTGATACTTCAATAAATATGACTGTATTGTATGTTTTATTAAGATTACCTTAAAAATTATTCATAAAAAAATTAATGCATTTTCATTTGTAACAGAACTTATGACTGGACTAGTTAAATGTTTCTTACTCATTTAAGTTTTGTAGTCACTTGGGCAGACTGTCTGGCGACAGTAACCAACGTGAATTAACAGCATGTGTTTCAGTGAGTAAGGGATGGCAGAGCCCATTACCCTACCCCTTCTTCACCATTCCTTACCCTTAATCCGACCACGGTGGTGTGACCGTCAGCCTGTCCGTAATCTCGATATAAAAAAAACTTACTTTTTTCAACTCAATAGCTGTACAGATGTTTGGTTTTGTACTTTAAGTTCAGGTCTTTAGCTACCTTAACAACATCAAACTAAAAAAACAGCAAAAACTCCATATCCATACTAATATTATAAATGCGAAAGTATGTATGGATGTTTGTAACTCTTTCACGCAAAAACTAGTGAACCGATCACCATGAAATTTTGCATACACATCGTCTGGGACACCAGAAAGAACATAGGGTACCTTACCTTTCATCGTTCAACGCGGACGAAGTCGCGGGCACCAGCTAGTTAAACATAAGTAAACAACTATGATTTACTGGTTAAGTACTATTGTATCTATGGTATTATCAAACAATTCCTTATTAAACGAAAGAAACTCGTAAAATCAATATATATTTGAACCACTCTAATTAATTATTAAAATGGAAATATTGACTACCCGCAATCAATATTAGAAGAAAAGACAAAACTTTATGTAAATATTTTTCTGCTTAATTAAGAGAAAATGTTAGTTTGTTAGTAACAATGACGCTAAAAGTTTAGAAAGTATTTCTAAAATGTTTTTTAGACAGTAGAGTTCACTTAACTGTTTGCTTTACTAATTACATACCTAATAGGTATCGAAATGTAATACAAATGTCAGTAAAACGAAATGAATATAACAAATAATCACATTTATTCGAGATTCATTATATAAAAATAATATATACTTAATATGTGTTTTATTATTTAAACCTATTCCCAGCTGACAACCTTGGAGTTATTCCAAACGAATTCCCCGCGAAGGGAATCTGGTGCATCGAGTGCCAGAAAGAGGGGAGCGCGAGCCCCCTCGTCTATGGTGAGTGGACCCTGGTGGGAGGTCATGTCCGTGTCCACGTAGCCAGGGTGCACCGCATTCACTTTTATATCTGTAAAAAAGCGAAAGCGAGTAATTGAGAATTTCTTTCCTAAAAATCCTATTATATTACGAAGAAAGACAGATGGTCCAATTGGTGGTACTTGGTTACCGTCGCCTAAGGACACAAGCTATACCAGGGGGGGTGTCCTTTTATATACTCGTCCCTCGATGAGGATACTTTCAGATATTAAGCTGAAAACAGCCAAAAGCCTATGAAGCGATTATTTTCTCAACTAACAATACAAAATATTGGAGTAAATTTTGTTAAAGTTACCTAGCCATGTAGTCTTTAGTGGCTTTTGGCTCTTTGAAAACTGTGTCATTATTAAGCCAAAGGAGTCAAGTGCGAACTTACCTCTGTCATTTAAAAGTCTCTGCTGTATTTTAGTCAGGGCCGTCAATCCCACTTTAGAGACGACATACGAAGAGTTCCCCCATTTGGCAACATGTGTGCCTTGCTTAGCAGACTCCACATACTGTTTCATCAACTGCGATAGCTCTTCAACAGTCAGCCGAGGATCCTGCAGCCGTTTCCTCAGATCCTCGCTCGGTATCTTCGACAGCTGGCCCGCTGAGCTGGACACGTTGACGACTCTTGCGCCATTGCGTAAAATTGGGAACAGTATATCACAAGATGACAGTACTGAGAAGTAGTTAACGAAGAGTGTCTGTTCAGCCTGCACTGCAACTGATTCCGTGGCGGCGTGCTTAAAAGCGATGGCAGCATTGTTCACCAGCACGTCGATGCCACCATAATTTTCCTTCAGATGGTCACGAAGCGCCTCAACACTTTTGTTGTCAGTGATATCGAGTTGATGGTATTTGGGATCGAGACCTTCCTTCCTCAGTTCCTGTACAGCTTTCTGTCCGCGATCCTCGTCGCGGGAAGTCAGATAAACTGCTCCGTCGAAACGCTTGCAAAGCCCTCGGACTATGGCAAAACCTATTCCCTTATTGGAACCAGTCACAACGGCCACTTTGACGCTCATCTTTATAAGTTAAAAAGGGCAGCGAGTAAACTTAAATCGGCTACCATCTAATCTTAATGACAAATATAACAATTATTAAATAGAAAGCTCGCCGCTCGCGCCGATGCCGTCGGTCGACAAGGTCGTTTTTTTTGTAATGTGAAATTTGTTTACTTTGACAGATAAGCATAGTGATGCCTCGCTCAAAAACCGAAATACGAAATTGGTAGAGCAGCGCTCAAATATCGATATAATGTTTGTACCAAAAACAAAATAATTAAGAAATTTAAAAGTGGCAATACTGTAGTTTTGTCCCGTTTTAACCATCGCATTGACAAGAAAGAGATGACACTAAACTAAAGTATTGCCACTTTTTAATACTTAACATTATAAATAAAAGAAATTGATACACTATTGTCTAACTAAAACATAAATGGGTATAATATTTTTTTTATATTAATTCTATTTTCAATGTAGAAATTAAAAGGTGGCAATACTGTAGTGTTGTCCCGTTCTAACCATACAGTTCTAACAATACAAAGAGAACACTATAGTATTGCCACTTTTTAATTCCTACACTTTTTTTGACAGACTATACGTAACTGCATTGTTCCATAAAAAATCCACAATCAGAAGTACCATTCTGTCCCATTTATGAACTAGTTCATATTATGGCCAATTCATGAATACTGTGGAGCTCGACAGTTTTACAACTATCCTCTTTTATCCGTTATTACTACTTGCGTTTGCGCACCATGAAAATTATCATTAGTCTTATAGATATACATACTTCAATTCAATTAATTTCTCATACCTCTGGATCCGTTGATTTCAAATAAAACTGTATGTGCACATATACTTTAAAACTTTATAACTCCAAAACAATACTAAATTCAAATTCCTTTTTTTTATCCTTTTAAAAACATTCTAAATTTTCCACGAAGAGAATAGAAATGTCCATTGGTTCAACGACAATCTATAAAACAAAGTGTTTACAGGTAAAAACAAAAACAATATCAGAGGTGTTTAAATAATATTTATTTAATGAATAAAAAAAGGCACATTCACTCATCGGAACTGAGATTGAAAAGCTTAAAATTACACAACTACTTATTAATTATTGTCTTCATTATAAAATATTATAATATAATACTTACATCATAAATCGTTTTTTAGTGTAAACTGTTATAAAACTATAAATATAAAACTGTTATGTAAAACAGGAGTTGTTTTTCCTTTTAAAATATTAAAATACTCTTCAATCTAACAGTTGGCCACCGTTAATCAACTTCGTTAATCGCTAATCCGTTACTAAAAAAGTTAACTAAGGAAGTTAACGTTAATCCGTTAATATGGGATAGAAATTGTATTTTTTTTTTAAATGTTGTTGCGTTAGTGATTTAGTTATAAAAAGTAAAAAAAACATTAGTCACTTAACGCCGGTGCTAATTATAATGAAACGGATCATACTTCGCAGTTTTCTCATTCAGGTGAGTTAAAGGTTAATCCTTTAGTCGAAATGTTAACTGTCGTTAATTAACTAATTAACGTTTTAGTGTATAATGAAGAAAAACAAAATTACAAAGATAAAATTGGCAGTTCCCGATACATTTCAACATTGCTGCCCACCGTTAACCAAATAGTTAACTTCGTTAAACGTTACATTACGGAAGATTTAACGGAAGTTAACGTTGACTGTTAATCCGTTAATATTTAATAGAAATTGCATTTTTTGTCACTGCCTTAGTGATCGAGTTAGTTATAAAAACTGTTGATTTTTACTCAGATTAAAAGTACACTTTTACTCGGATTACACAGATTAACGATTAACGGACTTAACGAGTTCGTTAAGTTAATAATGTTCATCGTGGTAAGTACCGTGATGGTAATCATGGTAATAATTTGTTGACCACAACGGGTCTTAGCTTTAGCACCAGTTCAGTCCTCAGATAAAATTAATGTCCCCTCTCGGCGCTGAGGAGATAGGGAATCACGTCATCGATGACGACGTCCCCCACGAAGCCCACGAAGAAGAGATCCTCGAGGAAGGAGGCGGTGAAGGCGCGCAGCGGCGGCAGCTGCAGCAGCAGCGAGGCGGCGCGCTCGTCGGCGCCGTTGCCGCGCAGCGAGCGCAGCACCGCCGCCTGCAGCTCCCGCAGCCGCGCCTGCAGCGCGTCCGTCTGCCCCACCCCACCCGCGTCCGCCACCCCGTCCGACGAGAAGAGGCACAGCGCGCGCAGGTGCGCGTGCTCCCTCTCGCTCACCGCCATCCGCTCCAGTGACGCCACGTACTGCTCCAGCCGCGACACCAGCGAGCACACCTGCACGGACAGGCACCACTCATTCACTCACTCACTCAAACACGGTGGTATTTTGGTACATATGCGTGTGAAATGACTTTTACCTCCTGAACGCGTTCATCCGAGTAGTCTTCCGGCGAGACCGCGTCCGGGTCGGGCGAGGGCTCCGGCGACTCCGAGTGGCCTTCGGCTCTTTGACGCAACATCGCTCGCAGGTGGGCTGCCATTTGGGGCAGCAGCGTGGTGAGCGAGAGCGCTTGCGCGTGTCTCGCCACTCCCAGCACCAGCAGCTCCGGCCAGCTCTTGCGCAGCAGCAGCACCTGAGCGTCCGGAGGCAGCGCCCTCACCGCCGGCACTCCGAGCGCCCAGCGGCCGACCGCGGCCAGCACCCTCGCAGCGCCCTCGCACAGAGCGTGCAGGCGCAGATGCGGCGGCGGGGAGGTGAGCTGCGCGCTCAACTGCACCGGCAGGTGGAGTGCGTCAGGCGGCAGCACGGCGTCGTCGTCGGGCGCGTACGTCGAGTGCAGCAGTTCGTTGAAGGCGCCCATCTTGAGGATGTTCTTGGCGATGTGCGAGTGAAGCATCATCTGGTGGCGGCGCGCGCCCTCCGCCTCGCCGCCGTACCCCATCACTTTAATCACACCACCAGTTACCACTAAAATTCACTCGCGACCACTTTAGTAATTTGGTATAGTGACACTGACCTGACGCGTTCTTATTGAAGATGGCCGCCATGGCGAAGTTGAGCGCAGCCGGCGCGTTGACCGCGGGCACGGTGGGCCCCGCGGCGACGGGCACGGGCTCCTCGTGGGCGACGGGCAGAGGTAACAGCTGCGCGTAGGGCTGGCGGTCGTCGCGCGGCTCGCCCTTGCCCTTGTCCACCATGGGTTTGCGCTCGTGCTGGACCGCTGCAATCGCAAGGACACAAGAAAGAGTCGACTCGTGGCGCGGGGGGTCCTCACCGCGGATACTCACACTCACTTCTCATGCCGCACGCCAGGCACTTCTGCAGACGACAGTACTGGCAGCGGTTGCGGTGGTTCTTGGTCACCTCGCACTGCATGTTGCTGCGGCACTGGTAGCCCAGCCGCTTGCGGATTGACCGCTTGAAGAATCCCTTGCACCCTGAATCGAGAAGATCAATCAGTTTAACAATTAAAGCTTGTACCATTATTAGGTGAAAAGAAACTATCGTATCGTTTAGTAATAGGAATAGGAATTCATGCATAATAAGTATTTAACTTTAAAAGTATAAAAAAGTATTTTTAATTTTTTCGAATACGTTAGTATTCGAAAAATAATATTCGAAATTAACTAAGTTAATCCCCATTTACAAAATCTGAAGTGTCAATCACCTCCCATTAAGTGTCAGCCTGTCTGACATGACAACCTTAACACGATAAAAAAAATATTACAAAAATTAATTTTAATTATTATTATTCTTTATAAATATAAATATGTGTGTTATACATGTGGCATATATTTATATGCCTTTATCGATTGGTTGGCAATACTTTACCTTCGCAGCTGATGGCTCCATAGTGTCTTCCGGAGGCTCTATCGCCGCACACAACACACAGTTCCAGTCCAGCCATCTCACTGCACTTCACCTGAAATCGGTCTAGCTTATTGTTAAACAGTAACACTATATAATCCACATTCCTATCCCCAAATTGGCTTTAATACAATGCTCTCCTTTATGTAAAATGAGGCAACTTAAGGATTTAAGGTAGTTTCCCTCCAGGGCCCGACTTATTTTTCCACACTGTATATAAAAGGGAATGTGTGTATGGCCTATGGACTCCAAAACCACTGAACCGATTTTGATGAAATTTTCAGAAAATCTTCAGAAAAAAGGATGCAGACAAAGGGCAAAACCTAGTTATATATAAAACAGGTATAAAACCTAGTTATATATAAAACAGGTACCAATAAAATGTTTGACTTTCTTTGAGTTATAAAAAACAGTAGGTATAAAAAAGCTGTGGGTTGCTGTGCTGTTTTTGTCTATTTTAAAATACCAATGAAATCATTGTTTACACTTTCCCACTTTTTACACAATACACAAAAAGACAAGTTAAACTCAAACAACCACAAAGTACTAATTGCTTATGAGGGATAGTCAAACCTAAAAATATTCAGAGTTATAAATGAATAATAATCTCTAACTTGTTATTATTTATTTAGACTAGAGTAATAAATAAACACCTCTGACTTTATGTCCAGTTGTTGGTCTGGTATGTCCATCATTAGTTCTGAAAAAGATAACAAAAAATTATCAAACAGTGCGTTTCACTATATATATTTTTGACATTGCTTAGTATTGATATTACATATTTAAAATACATTATATTAAATTCGTCTATTGATTGGACGGAATAAATGTGATTGTAATGGGGAATATAAATAAAGCCTTTGTTGCTGACATTTTATAATATTTCATTCTTTTCTATATTTTTAATAATAAGTTATAATTTGTTTCTATTTAATCTTTCTTTTAAGGAATTATATTATCAATTTGGTTTCCTCTTTCTGTGTCAGCTTGCCTTTTGGCAAAGCCTCCACCAAAACTCGCCACAACATGTTGCTGTCTCTCCTTAGTAATTACTATGACACAATCTTTGATTCATGTCATTGTGACCATTTTATTGAAAACATTGGTATCTCTTTGGATCCTGTACTAAATAAAGACGCAGTTCAATGACCAAGCTGTTCAAATAACTGCAAAATGAGGGGTCACTATTTAAAGTTATTAGACAAAGCTAGGTAGTCCTTTTTTTTTTAGAAAAACAAATAGGTATGAATCTCTTTCAGTATCATTCAATATTTGCATTTAAGTTTGTAATAAACAATTGTCTCTTCATCTTACTAACCAATTCTCAAACACTTGAATTATATTGATAGGTGGAACAATGGGACTGCCCAGGGTATTCTGACCCTGTTCTTATACTATTTTTCACATGACATGGGTACAATACCTTGAAGTAACTAGAGACATAGCACTGATGAAATGAAAAATTATAAAACTACCTGGTGCCCGCAACTTCATCCATGTCGAACGATGAAAGGTACCCCATGTTCTTTCTGGTGTCCCAGACAACGTGTATGCAAAATTTCATGGCAAATCGGATCAGTAGTTTTTGGATCAAACATACTTTCGCATTTATAATTTTTATTATAAATGCATTATGGATTTTGATTTCATCCACTCTAGTAACTTCACTTTTGGAATATATCAAATTTCACTTTAACAAGTAGATTAAGAGTTTTTCTTCTTCACATATTTTTAAGTTTATTATAGCTCTGTTTCATAAAAGAGACTTATACATTTCACTTTGGTATTAAACAAAATATTGACTAATTAAATAACTATTAATATTTGTTCAAATTATTAAATCTTTCATGACTTCCATAACTCAATACCCATGCTATGTGAAAAATTGAGTCCTAGTTCCTAGGTGTCCCTTATCCTTGACTGTACTATGGCGGCAGTGCATTTTCAATACTTGTCACATTGCTTGTGTTATAGGCGACAGTAGCCACCTACCATCAAGTGGACAGTCTGCCTGTCTGTCGACCTTAATATTTAAAAAAATGTCCTTGCAACAAGTTATCTAAAAATTAGAATGCAATATGTCACCGACGCCAACAAAAATGTTATGGGAGTAAAACCCTATACTATGACGAAAGCATGTCTGTACCTATTGTTAAGTTAGCAATAATAATGAGCGTCTGATGGTATGTGTTATTGTTACTTGGGGGGAGAGTTGAACGACCTTTCACTTTGATTTGATACGCCTACTACGTGGGCAAGTAATAAACTCTATAGAGGAAATTAACACTCTTAGTGGATAATTATAATAACAATATTAGTTCTATTGTAAGAAATCATAACGAGAAAACAATTCACAATAAAAAATAACATTCAAACTTACATAAGTTTCACTTTGTGGGAATTAATAACTTGATAAACACTTGTAAAAGTAATAAAAAAGGCATTTATTGAACACTACACTAATCACATTATAAAATTAAATAAAAGCACAACGAAAACAGAACTGGCATGATGAGAAATGGTTGGTTTGGTGAGGACTTGTTAAGTTAAACATTAGACAACAAAAAATACATAAAAATTCTCACTCAGGTAATATAATAAAGGAAGGTACAGTTTTTTTTTTGTATCAGTCATCAGTCAGACAGTGTTGCCAGTTTGTTTTGGGCTGTGGTTATGTTTTGGCCAGTGGTTATGTTTTGGGCTACCATACCGTAATTATTTTTTACAAATAATTAAATATTTATTTTCATTAATTTACAGCTCGGCTGGCATGGAGAATAGAGGTGTTAATTAAACTGAAAAATTGGCAAGGTTATAATTCTTGTTTTTCATGAGTGCAAGTTTGGTTGTGTTGACGTTTTATTATTTTTATTTTTTAAATAATTTTGGTTCATCAAAGGCGGACACAAGTTATCACAGGTAGGTTTATTTTGAGATGGGTATAGTTATTAATTTAATATGATAATTATTTATTTACTTATTTTTTTATTTTCATTTTATGTGGCTTTTGTTCCTTCGCTTTATATTGCATATAATTTAATTAAATAAATAATTTAAATTAGTTACAATTTGTACAAATACTTAATTTATCAGGCATGTTTTGTAGTGAATAAATAATTATAATTAATTTTATTTGAAAACTTGGCAGTTCCAGTTTGTCATAGAATTCTTGGGATATAACTGTGACTACAGACTACGTTTTCTTCTTTGTATATAGTCTGTGGAATTTTTAGGTTAACTTTTGTCAATCAACAATCGCAATGTTTTGACTTTTGACTTTTGGTATTTTTGAACATGAACATGTGTACCTCGTGTTGACTGTTATGTTTTATATTAATTCGATTACTATTTAAAAGTAAAATAAGTCAACTGTGTTTTCATTATGGAGGATATTCTTCATAAGTTTGCTAAATGTACTCGAAAACCATTAAAGGTGCTCACTGTTCAAACTAATATTAAGGAAGACATTAAAAGTTTGGTTAAATCTTTGTACGATTACACGAAATCTGAAGAGGAACAGAAGAAACGTAAGAGAAGTGCACTGTCTGAATTAATCATAGACGAATTCGATGAAGAACAAATATGGCAGCAAATAGAACTTCAGAATTCGGAGCGGTGGGATGAACTGGTTTGGGATGTTGCAAACTGCATGTCCACCAAGAATGTTTTACAATTTCCTGTCAAGACGTCCGCAGAGATTACAGAAGAACCGATAGAATCCGAGGATGAAGCTGAATTATCTAACGAAGAGATGACCTATGAACAAACTGTTCAGGAAACGGAGGAGGTGCAGCAAAAGAAAATTAAGCCAAAAGTAAAATCAAAATCGTCCATTGTCGATGATAAGTTCTTTAAATTACATGAAATGGAAAATTATTTATTAAAAGAAGAGAGACGAGAAGGCAAGCAAATAGAGTCAGATAGCGATAATGAATCGGTAAACTATTTTGAAGATGAAACATTGACAGACGATGAGAACGAAAATGCTATGTATACAGATTTCTTCAATCCGGATGGTGATGAAACACAATTTGAAGAAAATCAGGATGATGAAATTGATGAAGATACGACAGGTATATCTGATGGAAAAAGGAAAAAGAAAGTAACATTTGCTAATGATTCGTCTGATGATGAAAGTGATGTTACATTGGACAAAGAAATTGTGGACAAAGAAATTGGCTCTCGTAAGCCGGAGGAGCATAATTCTGATGAAAAGAAGTCTGCGTTTGAACTTAATCAACATCGATTGAAACAACAAATTCAAAGATTGGAAGAGAAAACTCTTAAGGAAGCATCGTGGCAATTAAAAGGTGAAGTCGATGCGTCTAAGAGACCTCAGAATTCTTTGATGCAAGAAATTGTTGACTTTGAAGTCACAACACAACCCCCTCCGGAGATTACAGATAAGACTACCCTCACTTTAGAGGACATAATAAAACAGAGGATAAAAGATAAGGCTTGGGACGATGTTGTTCGAAAGGAGAAAGCAGTCGATGACCAGTTGTCGTTCCGAAAAACGGAAGTACTGGATCATTCCAAGAGCAAGCTTAGTTTAGCTCAGGTGTATGAAGCGGAGTATCTTAAACAGAAGCAATTGCTCTCCGGAGATATAGAACCGGAGAAAGAGCCTGAAGCTCATACGGAGATCAGAGATGCAATGAACAAGTTGTTTTCAAAGCTAGACGCTCTTACTCACTACCATTACACTCCGAAAGCACCTCAGGCCGAGGTTAAGATTGTTAGCAATACTCCGGCTATTTCCATGGAAGAGGTCGCCCCGGTGGCTACGAGTGAAGCTGCATTGTTAGCGCCTGAAGAAGTGAAGAAGAAAAATAGAGGTGATATGATGAGCAAAGAAGAGAGGACACAGACCGACAAGAAAAGAGAGAGAAGGAAAAAGAAGAAAATGCAGTCTCAAAATGCTAAAGTGCCAAAGGTGACGGATCACAGGAACACCAAAAAAGGCACGGAGGCTAGTGACAAATCGTTGAAGACATCTAAGGCATTCTTCCAGCAGCTCAACGATGATGCAAATAGTTTAATTAAGAAAAGTAAAAATTTTGTCAAGAATAAAGGTTAATAAATTGTTATTGATTCTCTAATAATTACTGTGAACAATCCCAACTTCTTTTATATTACAAAATTCCCTAAGGAAATTGAGTCTAAACTCAATATGCAATACAAAAAATCAGCCGCAGGATACCCACTGTTGGATATTATATCCATTATGTCCCGTGTCCAATAAATTATAATTTGGTAATAAAAGTCTTAATTTCAGTAATTTCCTGTGAATATTTAAGATTTTGTAAATGGGATAACATTCGAAATTTAAAAAGTATTTCAAACTTAAATATCTATAAAACCCCATTAACAGATTACACGATATTTTTCCAGTAAAATATATAATTTCTTCTTATGGCTCAATCTCCATACAAAAATGACTAATTAACTGTGTGTTTGGTGTAGATTCTAAGAAAAGCCATGAATTGAATAAGTATTTCAAGAAATTTAGAACCGGAACTTTTTAGCATTTCTATGAGTCTTAAAATTCGCGAGTATTAGCAACAAAGACTGATTGATATCTTGAATCTTTTGGCACAAATTAATAAAGAAAAATTGTAAGTAAAGTAGGTGCCTAATACCAGGGACACGTTTTCCACAATATCACTTAATCTTTTAAATGTTAAAGGTCGACAAACAGACGGTCCACTTGATGGTAGGTGGCTACCGTCGCCTATAACACAGGTAACGCCATAGATGCTGCAAATGCACTGCGATCATATTAGTATAAGGGATAGGGAAATGGACTTTGGCGTCCCTTAATCACTCATCGAAACATAGCAGCAGATATGCTGTTATTTCGGTGGGAAGGAGGTGGTTACTGGTTACTGCCGCCAGACGGGCTGCCCAACCAATGACTGCGACGACGTTTGAAAAGTTCATTTCAAAAGTTGACCCTGCACAATGACTAGATGTCGCTGTCATAGATAATGTACATAGTAAAGAAGTATGTATTTTATTTCGTGTTGGCGGCAATTAGACTTGATTTTTATCTAGGTTTTTTAGATCACTCGGATTATACTGAGTTTCATTCGATATCCCATAGTTCAAACTCGGTGCAAGACGAGCTATTGGACACAAATATGTACATACCTAAGTATATGACACATCACGCAGAGCTTGGTGCACTTGTTTGGGGGTCATGCACACATATAGATATCTACAATCTACATAATATACTTAATCATTGTAGTCTAGGAAAATTTACTAACGAATCAAAATTAGAGTCCCTCAGGGGCATATATGTAAAATTAAAATATCGATATACCTACCTGGGGGAAAGAAATTTATAATTAAAAAATGGGTTCCGATCAATATTCTACAGATATTATTAATTATAAATAAAAATGTTCGTTTAGACAACTTTTTTTGGTAAAATTAAAATTGACAGAATTAGTGACGAATATAGGATATATATACCTAACTTATAATTCTTTTTAATACCTACTAAATATTTTGGAAAATCAGTATTTAGAATTTATTTACTTATTAATATTTTTTAATAAAAATAAATAATTTAGAACCCCGTAGCGTCTGGACAACCCACCTCCAGGATCCTGTGAATGGACAAGGACGCAGTGCTTAGGGTTAATGGTCGTGTTTTATTAGGCGAAGTATTATTTAGTCAGTGCGGCCCTATTACATGGGTTGTAATGTCGGCGGGAGGGGTGGGAGCCGGCAGACAAATAAATCGAGGCGCGCGATAAGCGGCGAATAAATCAGAGGCTCTACTCGTACCCCGCACTGCTCTCCGCTCTGTGCCACGATAGAGACTTTACACAAAAATCTGCGAACAAGACTGCACACTGCAATGCACACATGTATCACACTAGCCGATGCCCGCGACTTCGATCGCGTGGACTTCGTCGTAAGATATCAGGAGCAATCCTTTTTCTGGCCAGTGTTATAGCAACAAGAATTCAAGCGTTATGTTCCTTATATATTTTAGCTACGCTTAAACTCGCTATGAAATCATCTGAAAAACATAAATAAACCTAACTGAACCTAACACAAATTTTTGATTTGTGATTTTGTCTTTTTAATATGTGTAATTATTATAGAAATAGTTATTAAAAAGCAACTAACTTGCTGATTTTTATAATAAACTTTGTTCAATATAATTATGTTTCCTTCAAGGAAATAAATTTAGCACCACATATCGTCACATAAGTTTCAAGTTGAAGTTCCCAAGCGGAACGGCGAACGTGGATTATGGTAAGAAAATTGCAATTTGCTGGTTGGACATTAAAATGTGCGGCCAAGAATTTATATTAGGCGGTGTCCGGACAGAACTGGCTTCCCCTGCCTCCAATATTAATTCATTCATATTACTTTGTTCGTTGTCATGTTATAACCAGTTGAAATCTCGCATTAGTTACAAATAAATATAGTGTGAGATAGGAAATAAGTCTTGTGTGGGTCCTATTGGAAATATTAAGGATTTTATCCACTACCTATCCATAATCACATTTAAATAAAACAATTATTTATTATTGTTATTTTATTTACATTTTTCATTGTGTGCAATTATTTTAAATTGCTAGGTCAGCATATATAAACTCAAACACAAAAATAACTTTAGTTTCGTAAAACATTGGTATCATCTGAAAATCGTCATTATTCGGAGCGAAGCGTAGCTCGATACCTTCCGACTCGTAGAAATAATATATTGTTATTTGACCAACAAAATGACTTACAGATAATTATGGCCGGAAAGTAATAAACAAATGGCAAAACGAAATATGTTTGCAAAGCGCACACTTTTCCGAATAGGTGTGACCCAATCAGTGCGACTCTATAAGTCCGACTCAACTACCCTAGTGGTTGTTTCCCACAAGTGAAAATTTTAGTTCTACTGAACTAATTACATATATTGTTTTTAGTTCTACTGAAGATAGTATGTATAAATATTGTAATTTCATTTGTGTTGATAAATAAACGTAAAGCGTCGCGGTCTATCAGTGACAAGTCGTTGTCAGTTCTAGTGACAACGCGTTGTTGATGCGTTGCCACTGTAGCTGCCATGTTAGGTATAAGAAAATAAAACACACACAACCACTAGCGGTTAATATACGTTATAATTATTAAGTACATACAACGACTGGTGTATTATTTAACACACCAAAATCGCTAAACCACTGACGACCGCGTTGTTTTATGGAAATAAATGAATATTCCATTCTATTATATTCTAATCACGCAAACAGCAGGACCAATTTGCATGACATATCATATAAGTTTATGGCAATAACCTCAACTTTTTCGGGAGAAGCCCTTAGTATGGAATGTGACCTCTGTCGTTTTTTAGTATACAAGTTATCCTGACTCGCATATCCTCCACCATGTTCCAGCATATTTCGCTGCTTCTTATCGATTCCCAAGCGGTATAGACCAGATCTTGTAGATTGGCCTGATTACGCACCTCAGTGGGATCCCAATTGAGAATCATTTGTGCCCAAAGATTCTCAATGGGATTTAGATCGGGGTTTTTGCTGGCAATTGTATGATATCGATATCAGGTTGACTTGTCAACCATTCTTGCACAACTTGAGATCTATGAATTGCACTATTTTCCTGGGCAAGATAAATAAACTAGGGGTAAGCTAAATAAAATCAGAGTAAGCTAAACGAACGGTCGGTAAAAAACATCGCTAAGGAGTTCCATATATTGATGACCATTCATACGGCCACTCACTTCAAAAATTTCCCCTGGACACATGGAACTCATCCAACCCCAAAAACCCAGACCTATTTTCCATTTAACCTATTAGACAAAGTATTGCCTTCCACATAACGTTCGTTTTTCCGCCTGTATAATATTTTCCGACCATGTTTATCTGATTTGAAAGTCTTTTCGTCTACAGATATGACTATATTATTAATTCAGTCAAAATTAAAGTACTGGAGGAAAAAAGCTATTCTTTCATCTTTGTGCGCTTGTGTGAGTAAAATTTTTCGGGCCGTATATGTCGCTCGAGCGAAAAATATTTATATGAAAAATTGTCAATTTGACATTGACAGTTGACATTTTTTCATATAACTATTTTACATTAATATTTATATGAAAAAAAATTGATATTTTTCATATTAATATTTATATGAAAAATTGACAATTTGACATTGACATTGACACTTTTTTATATAAAAATTTTACGCTCTCGCTAGCGAATGCGGTCATTGTAAACTCATGGTAAAGGTACTGTTTGATGTAGGCACTGGCGCGATTTGACGGAGGCGGGCGGAAAGCAATGGCTACACATCGTCTAACGTCTGAGGGGTGTGTACGAGTATCATCTTCTCGAGCAATTTAACAACGCTGCGGTTCATTTTTTTTTACAAAAAAACTGTGTATTTCAAATTTAGCATTGATCAAAATCGATGATGCTATGATAATTTTTTGACAATTTTTTTTAGTCATCCTCATTCATAGGAATAATCGATAAATAAAAACAATATACTTAAATTTGATTTTTTTTCCTTTGACGCTTTCTTTCACCACGAAAAAATACCGTTAGATAAGATGTAACAAATATAAAATGTACAAATAGTCAATTTGGGCTTATTAAATAAATATGTTATGAAAAAATACATTCTTTAAAATGTATGTATTTTGATTGTGAACCAAAATTAATAGAGCAAATAATACAATTATATTACCTATAATAACTATATTATGACGTTAAATTATAGTCCATTTGGTATAAATAAATATTGACTAAAACTAAATCTTTATTAAATTTTGCATATATATACAGGAAAGGGCATAGAGTACCTACCTTTAATAAATTAAAAAAATAATGTTCCCGAAGAATCATAAAAGTAAAAATCCAACGCCTGGCAAAATTATTACAGTAATAAAGATTGAATAAATTATTCCTCTTATATATTTTGTTAGGCGTTTTAATTTTTAATTTTTCAACGCGGACCAGCTAGAATTTATAGGAATAAAAATACCTATAACTGAAAGTGGACTACGGCTTCAGCTTTAAAAAGTCAACAGATAACTTTTATAATAACCGCAGTAAATGTAGATACGTGAGCTTTAAAATACAATAATTGCGGTTTCGCGTCGCATTCCGCACTTATCAATTGCACATAAACTCAGACTGGAAATTAACTGGGAACTGGGAGAGAAACGGCGTCGTAGCCCGGAGCCACCGGATACGTTTTATTTATTAGCATTCGTATCGGCCTTTGCATATGGCGGCAGACTCGGCCATGGCCCACTCGATTGACAAACGTCAAGTAACATTGACAACTGTCAAAGGAGTTTTTAAATTATGTCGAAGCATGGAATCGAATGAAGTGAAAATAGGATATTCCCGGCTATATTATTTTGTATAAGCAGGCGGAGCAATCAGCTTAGTGAATTGCACTGCGAGTGAATAATTTAGGCGGCGCTCGCTGTTCTGTTCTGGGCCTAATATAATATACGACGCCGGATTTTGAGACTACTAGTTGTGCTATATTAGATTTACTACCCTCTGATTATTTCCAGAGTAAAGTTGAACGCAGAGGGTGCAACGAATACATGAAATGTAACTTTCAGATGTGTTCTTCACTCTAAACTAAAACTGAAAGAAAGAAAGAATTTATTTCGTAATTAGATTAGTTAGACAACACCTCATTTTTGAAGTGTATTTTGAAGTTTTCTTTTGAAGTGAAAACTGCTTTAACCACGTTGGACGCTTTAAGTATGGAGAAAAACAGTGATCTCGCGCCGTCTCTAAACTACACATTTGATTGTATGAAATCCATCATCATCTACCTGAATAAATTCATTTTTTTTAACATAAATCTAATCTTATTGCAAAAAGTATTTACTTTAAAATTCTAAATTTTAGAATCTAGCGAACCTTTTTTCTTCATACCATCTAATCTTCAAAATTTAATGGGTACCCACGACGCTCGAGTAATTAGCATCGTGGGCTCGGACTCGGGTTCCCCATATAATTGATACGGAGGTAGCTACGCTCCTTAGTTTGAAGTCTCTGTCCCTTGCGTCGTCTGTGCGTCCTGTGCCGCCGCCGTGCCGACTCTGCAATAACATTACAGTGCTATGGCCCGTTCTACGGGTACACTCGCTACAACGCAGCACACTGAATGCTAATCACCATCGTATATTACTTTCTCAAAGGTCGTGCACTTGTAGCCTTTATCTTTGCCGCCAGTTCGATCAGGCGGAAATGTAATTTTCTAATAAAACATTTTAGGTTTCTGACCACAAAATATTGTATAGTGTATGTTTCATCCCGTATTTCATCTATACTTTAAAGAGAGAAGATAATTGTATGTTTGTAATGAATAAACTCAAAAACTAGTGGACAAATTTTGAAAATTCTTTAACCTATAGAAAGTTATATTATTGGCGAGTAACATACATATAGGCTAAATTTTATAAAGTCACGCGGGCGAAGTCGCGCGCAACAGCTAGTCCTTAAATAAACTTTTTTTTGTCTAATTTGTATGAATGAAAAAGGCATACTAGTTTATCTAGAAATTCCCTCGTAAATGCATTTTGAATGCGCTACGGTACGGGCCCATGATCCGTAGGTCCGTAGCAGAGCGTATCGCTACCACATGAGCGCTACGACGAATACGTAGAGGGCATTTCGTAGCCCCTCACTCTTGGGAAAATTAATAATCTTATACCATCGCTGATCTCCGAAACCGCCCAACTGATTTCAATCAAATTCCGGTTACAAATTGAAACAATATAATCTTTGATCCTAATTATTTAAGGATATAATTTGTATAACTTTGGTGACATTTGTCTGCCTGTTTGTTGTATCGTATCTTAATTAAGTCTTTTGTTATTTTTCTCATGTAAGTAGCTTTAAGCTTTAATGAGAATAAAGAAATGTAAACCTAATTTACAAAGATTCGGCGCACGAAGTCAGCAAAAGCTAGCTGCTAAGCTAAGCGAAGCATAAATTTTTTTTTTACATTTTTTGCTTCATAACCATTTCATGACGCAGACTTCTTGAACAAAAGAAACCTGATCTACTTAAAATTATAAATTTTATGTTTTATTAAATTATAACTCGGTAACTCGGTTTACTGCATCTTTCGATAGGCGAATTTTTTTATTATTTTCTTTTTAATGTTTGGGACTTTTAAATGGCGGTTAGCCTACTTGACACTTTACTCAAGAAAATGGTGAAAGAGGCCCTAAATAATTAAAATACTTGTTTAATTTGTATTTTTTTAATAAATCAAAATTCACATACACATATATGAATTTTAATATGTTTAATACAGGTGGTATAACAGCAATAGTAAACTAAATAATATTTCATTTAATTCTAAGTTACATATCATACAGTAAAAAGATTCGGTCACCTAGGCAGCACCTAGGTCCCAAGAATGCTGGCTGCATTACCTCGTTGTATGGCAATGCTAATCTGTTGCCCGAGGTAATAGCCAGCTCTATAATCGCCGGTTATTTCAACGTTTTGACCAAACGTTTTGACAATATGTTAAATAAATTAAGCGCGTTGGGACCCCACGGACCCAGAGATTCGACACCGAAGGGAATGAATATGTAGTCGGTGTCGATATATCTCTATATTTGTGGATTTTACGCTTCTCGGCCGCCTCCGCGGCAGCACCAGCTGTGGCAAGTGTTCCATGAAGATGGGACGGTGCCAATGTGTTGACGCAGGTAGCATCCCACACTAGTGGACGACACAACCTCCATGGAACTATAGACATCCCATCAAGAATAAAGATTCCTTACTAACCTTTTCTCTAGTTAGGGAAAACATAAATGTTGACATTAATATTTAAGGGTAGATGGTTTTCTTTAACTAGAGAAATGGGGAGTAAGGAATTTTTATTCTTGTATAAAAATACCACAGTACACATATTATTTCACGGTGTTCTTCTGTAAGACAGCGGTTACTGCTGCCAGATATAGATAGTGCTCAGATTATTATGACTAGAACGCTGTATATCGCAAATCTATTCTACACATTTCAATTGTTTTACAATTTTATTAATGTCCCCTGATAATTTGTATAATTTTTCCAATGCCTTAATTTACTTTATTAATTCTAATAAAATTATTGTAAATCGGAAAATTTGTATGTTTGTTTTTCAATCACACAAAAACGGCAGAACAGATTTGGTTGAAATTTGGGACATAGATAGTTTATAACTTGGATTAACATATAGGTTACTTTTTATCCTGAAAAAAAAAAATCTTAGGTTTCTGAGGTATTTTTCAAAACAGGAACTACACCGAGTACGAAGTAGCGGGCACAGCTTTTACACTAATAAATACGTAATAAAAGTGTTTAGAAACAATATAATCTAAGAAAAAGTGTGGCCAAGTCTCCATTGAACCGCTGAAAGATTATGTTTTCAACTTCAACATCCGCGTATGCACACAAACGCAGCCGAACAGAATTGCTTGTGACATTTATAGAAGCGTCAGCTGAAAAAGTTGGTCGATTAAAAAGGGATTTTAATACATATACGCCTAAGGTGCAAATAAATCAGCAAGGGAACAACTAAATTAGGATATTTTAGGACTCAAATACAACATTAAAAATTCTTTAGAATCGATAGAAAGTAGACTTTATTGTCGATGAAATACGACTGAGTTTAGAATGTGGTGTTAGGAAAGATATGTCATGTCTCAGCTCCGAATGTGAAAGAGCTTTCCGAGTTGCGCCGAACGCGTACCGATCGGGTCCGAGTGGCGCCGAGGCAATGCGAGTGCCGTGAATGCATTACGACGTAGTGCTCTAGGGTTGGCACTCGCGGGAAAATATTAAAATTTATATATGTATAATCAATTTTAAGTATACATAATAAAAAATTTAACTATAACATAAACTAACTTGAATACACATTTTTAAATTTATCTGAAAATGTAATACGAATATATTACAAACTCTGAGAGATTCTAAGAGCTTTAGTTATTGTTTAAGTTCTTATTAAAAAATTAGGTAATAAAAAACAAGATCGCTAAGTCTTCTAAACTACGCATTGATACAGATGCGGTTTCTACTATTATTACGCGAACATCTTGTGGGAGGTTTGTATGTATGTATGAATTATGATGCACTCATTCTTTTTTCCTTTCTACTGTTACGATAGTGTAGCCTTAACATTACGACAATTATCATGAAGAGACTTTGTTAGGTCCGTCACACATGAATCAATATAATAAAATGCACAACTATTGGTCATGCTATGCAGCCTCCGTGCCAGATTTAATAATACTTTAGGATTTTCTTTATAAAAGCACGGTTGGCACTAGGCGAATTATTGTTTCATTCATTCATATAAAGGGACAAATAAATTATTATGTTCTTGTCTATGGGTCGCTAACTTTATAAAGTATTCCATTATTTGAAAGTACTTAACTTTGAATGTAGGGTACTTTATTGCAGATCATTAATAATTTTCACAATAATAAATTGTTTTATATTGTTAGGGTTAAGGACAAAGCGAGAGGATATAGAAATGGTATATAATCTTCTGTTAGAGGATGGTCTATGAGTCATTATCTGCTGGACACAGACTCTACTGGGTCAGCACTTTTGCACTGGTTCTGGTGGAAAAGCGTGAAAAGCTGTGGTGGCAGCCCTGCGCGTAGGGCGGGGCGGAGGGGCGGCGGGGAAGTGGAGAGAGGGGCTCGGGGTGGCAGCCGCCAGTCGTACGCGGGGCGCCGCGTAGCCCGCACGCGAGATGCGCGCCCTCTAGCGTATTATGTTCCTCCCCGAGCTGCCGCGAGCCTGCATGGTGGACGACGTAGCGACTTACCTGCAAGCGCCCTCCTCGGGACAGGTGGCTACAATATATTAACAACAGCCGATATGTAATTAACAATGATCATATTAACAGATGTTGTGGGCTAATGTCGCTTACGCCGCGCCGCGCCCGCCGCCCGGGTATTTTCGGGACACCGACCGACCGCCCGTGGGCAAAGCGACGGTGGCCCACCGTGGCCCACCGTGACCCACCGTGACCCACCGTGACCCACCGTCACATCGACCGACCACGTGCTCCCAAAATCAATAGAGCCACGTTCCAAATTCAATCTCTGGCCGAATAAAGCTCATATCAAAACAAACCCGAGTAAACAGATCGATAATGAGCCTCTAGGGAGCTTCCCAAGTGTAACCGCCACTTGTATGTACGTAACTTTTTCAATATTACTCAACGCGAAATCTATCAATAAATAGTTACATAACGCGCAAAATTTTTCATCTTAAATATTTTTTTGCGATACAAAAATATTAGTGTTAAAATATTAGTTTAAGAATAATGCAAAAATAGTGTTATCGAGATGAGTATCGGTGTGGGGTAGTGGATGGTAAATCGATTTGTGGGGATGGGTACTTGTGAGCTAACTGCAGGGGGACTACGGCAGAGTAGCATAACGCCCATTCAATATCTGCAGTTGTACCCCAATCGCCACGTGACTCCGTCGCCGGGGATCCTTCGAAGCCTTATCCGAATGTCGACTGTTAGAAGCTTTCATATGTTCATATGACAAACTATATGTACGAGTATATGTGGAAAAATATATTTGCAAAATCAAACTGCATCATAGTAGACTTTGCCATCAATATAAAAACGTAATAGTTACAATGAGTTATTTAAATAAAAATCCCAAATAATATTAATATTAATTTAATGAAGCATGCAATCGAAAACATTAATAATATACACAATAAAATAATAATATATTAAAAAAAAAGATGTAACTCTGTATGTTTGTTACAATTTCACTGTTAAAAGGTTGACTGAGAAACGATTTTGAAGAAACTTTGTGCAGAGATAGCTTTCTCTATGAATTTTTAATTGATAACGCGGGTAAGAGATATTTGTTGATTATATTTTTTAATTATTCCATAATTTACATATTAATGTGTATTTATTTTTCCAAAAAAAAAAAAAAAAATTTTTACCTTTTAAGTTCGTCGTCTTTTGCAATTGCTTATTTAAAGTGCTGAATCTTAAGGACTGAATTTATCATAAAATTTACGGGAAGCCATACTTGTTTATTGTGTTATACTATTATTATATATTCATATATAAATATATAATAAACTCGATAATATTGTATGTATGATACAATAAATTTGAATTAACTTATTTTGATCCCTTATCGTGGTAATTGTTAATTGAAGAAGTACCTACATAATTTAAAAGTACTATCTATTATTATTATTAATAATATGATTATTTATTTATTTTTCATTTAATTTAAAAAAAATCTTTCTTTTATATTTAGGGCCTCTTTCACAATGTGTCAAGTAGGCTAACCGCCATTTAAAGTCATCGGTAACAGGGAATGAAGGAGATGATATACCTTTGTTTGTACTGTAAAAGTCCCAAACATTAAAAAGAAAATAATTAAAAAAAAAATCGCCTATCGAAGTATGCAGTAAACTGAGTGCATAATTTAATAAAACATAAAATTATTTCTAAAAGTAACTAATCAACACTTTTACTTGTAGTTGGTGAAAGAGGCTCTTATACTCATATATATACTTACCTATTACTGACTTATTGATATTTATTTTTCTAAAACTTACAAAAAAAACATTGTTGTTCATCTCGGGACAAATATTGTTTCCCTTCTTAGGGACAATTTTTTTTAAAAAAAAGGAGTCTATGTACGCAGGCAGCGTTCAATACTATTTCCATACAATATTTCATCATAATTAAATTACATAAACACAGACAGACATATTTTAAAATTTACATATTGATACTAAGGTTCTCAATGTAAAATATTGCAGTTAGTGTATTTTAATAAATCAGTAATAAGTATATTAGTTATGTCGAGTCGTTCTGCGGCAAAAGTATTTGGGTAATCCCCGCAGTGTGCCCCTAAACTAATATACAGTACGCCATTAATTTTCCCTGCAGTATCTTCACACGAAAGCTCACCAATCACAAAGTTTCACAGCGAGCTTATCAATTTAACAAAACGTTCCGATTACTCGAACTGTTCAGATTGAGTAATCTTCTACAAATGAACTTTTCAATTCAAATTTAAGCTTTTTGTTGAAGTTTCAAATTAAAGACTAAATAGTAGGATACAATTCAAGCTGTCTCTGTATGTAAAATTTCTTCAATATCGTTAAAAGTATAAAATGACAGACAGACAAACAAGTGTTACATTATAATAATGCCAATTGAATTGAACTACTGAGACTTTTTAGTTTCGATAGTTCTGGTGAGAATAGACCATTGTATAAATAATTTTAATATTTTTGAACAATTTCTTATGGGATAATACGCCACCATTAAAAAATATGCATTAATTTCTTTTGTTCATTTATTAACGACTTAAAAACCGTATTACAAACTAATAGTATATTTTATATTTTTATAAGTGAATAATAAAATAATATACATATATGGATATTATGTTCGAGAAGCAATAAGTAGGAATAATTCATGTTTTACTTAAATATTCGGATTTCAATTTTTAAATTATTCATTATCATCAAAAAAGTGTCCGTGACTAATTTAAAAGGAGTAAATTCATTTAAAAAGATTTTTTAAAAATAAATAAATAATAATGTTTATAATCAACGTATATCTTGTGTAATAATAATATTTTATAACTCTGATTTACAATTTGGTTTTCGCCATTCGATCCGCGTCCAGAAAAATAAATTTATATCACAATATGCTCTTGAAATTCTCATTGTTAATTTTGCTGAGTATTTAGATTGGTATTTTGCAAAAAAAAAAATAAAAATAAGAAAACGACCCCGTCAATATTAGAAAAGTGGATGAAAACTTGAAAAAGTTGGAAAACAAAATCTTGACGCAAGTTAGCCATAATTACTCCCGAAATTTTAAAATCTTCATAATTTTAAAGTAACCGTTTTTAAGACTATCTAACAAGGGATGTCCCATTAACTACACAACTATCAACGAACAAGCTTTAAAAGTCCAACGCGGCCTTAGCTGTTGCCTTGTTTTCATGTAAACAGACTGATTGTTAACTCATTCAAAGGAAATTAAAAATTCTTATCATATTGTATAGTCATGAAACTAGATTTTTTTCAAAAATTCAAAAATATTTTACTGATCTCTCCTTTTATGATAGATTATTAAAGATAATCCTTAAAGCTAAATCCGATGGTTTCAAAGATTTCGACATATTCGATAGATCAGATAGGCGATCATTATTACAATAGGTTTAAAATGTTACGAATAAAAGGCTATTTTAATAGTCATTTTCAAATGTTTATTTACAATGTAACACTAACACTGTTATTAGTAAAGAAAATCATATTGTTTTTAACAATTATTAAAGCGATTACATAATAATTTCACTCAATTTTTAAAGTTGATGTAAATAAAGAAAATATTTTAATAGCTTAAGAAGTCTTCCTAAATATATTAATTTTTTATTCCCTAGAGATTTATATAAAACAATTGACGCGTTTATCTAATTTAAAGAATCCACTTTTATCATTATGAAAATAAAACTTCAAAATAGAAAATGTATCCTATAAAATCTTAAAAAAAAACTGGGTTCTTAAAAATGTTGAATTTGATACTGGAAAATTTGAGACTCAAAAAAAAAAATTATTTAAAAAATATTACAATCTAATTTTATTCACAAATTATACATCATATCAAGCTAGATTCATTAGTAATTAATAATTAGGTAGTCCAGTACTATGGTGCAGTTTGCTTAGGTAAACTATGTAAATACGTGTTTACAAAGCTAGGTTCAATCGAAGCTCAATTGGCGAATGCGGCATCTGTGTGCACTGGAGCTTTATTTCAAAAATATTACATTATACAATTTAATTTTATTCACAAATTATACATCATATCAAGCTTAGGTCCATTAGTAATTACTAATTAGGTAGTGCAGTACTATGGTGCAGTTTGCTTAGGTAACCTATGTAAATACGTGTGCAAAGCTCAATTGGCGAACGCGGCATCTGTGTGCACTGGAGCTTTATTTCAAAAATATTACATTATACAATTTAATTTTATTCACAAATTATACATCATATCAAGCTTAGATCCATTATTAATTACTAATTAGGTAGTGCAGTACTATGGTGCAGTTTGCTTAGGTAACCTATGTAAATACGTGTGCAAAGCTCAATTGGCGAACGCGGCATCTGTGTGCACTGGAGCTTAAAATTGCTCTACTCACCGACGGACTAAGTAAGAGTAAGTTGTGGCTGTGGCAGCACGGTACAAGAAGAGGCCGTCCAAATCCAAAAATAGTCGGGCGGCAGCCGCTTGCGTCGCATCGGTGTTGAACAAAATACTCTGTCCCCCTCTCGTGTGTGACCTTCTCTTAACTATCTTTCTCCACTTTTTCTGCCACTCTCGGTGTTTGAATGTTTTATTTTTTTTACACATATTAACTGTTACAAACTCTATATGTATATATGTATGTGAAACTATTCGTATTCAATTGTAAATAATTAGTGTGACATCGATTTCATGTTACTTACATTTTGTGTCAAACGTTATTTATTCATTTGAAAATTCTAGTTGAAAAATTATTTATTAAAGCTAGTCAAGTCAATTCAATAGATGTTAATTAAAATGAATTGTTAAAGTCATTTTACAAAAAAAATATTTGAAAGAAATTATACTCGTATGTTACGGTAAATGCAATGAAATTGGTAACTATTAATAATAACTGGTTAGTCAGTGTATGTTACCTCATGATTTGGTAAATGGTAATGAAAACGGGAAATTTATCATTTTTACCGGTCGTCATTAATAATATATATTTTCGGTAAAAGTAATTTTGTCTTATTATTTTGTCTTTACTAAACTGTATATATATGTTACTGTAAATGTAAATGTAATGAATGTGGTATGTAATAATAATAGCCGGTCAATTTTCATAGTTTTCACGATTTTATAAATGTGTAGAAAACCGTGAAATTAATTACTTTTACCGGTCGTTATTAATAAATGACTACTGTTTTTGGGAAAAGCATTAAAATAAACAACAAATGGGGTTTCTATTATGTGTTAATTGGCAACTAAAAGGTGATTATGTGCTAAATAAACATTATTGTTTAAACCAATCAGGAACTAATAAAACTAAAATTATATGATCATAAATAAAATTAATAAACAAATAAACTTATGACAGGTTTAATACTCATTTTTATTAAAAATTGTAATAGGTTATTATTTTACGCACCCCTATCTATTATTATTTTAATTATTAATTATTACATATAAATAAAATTGTAATATATATATATATATATATAGAGATACAAGTAATTTTTTACCTTTAATCTTGGTAATTATTAATCATGATTGTTAATTATTAATAATTTTCAATTAATCACATTGACCGTAACAAGTATATAAATTGAATTTTGAAGAGTGACGGTAACATTGAAAATGTTTCCGCAGCAGTTAGAAAGAGGAAGGAAAATAAATAATGATTGACACAAATGGATGCAATTTAATTTGTAAGTTGTAATGTTAGAGATAAATGTGCATGGACCCCGTCCCGTATGTTGTATGTTTGTCTGCTACTCACCAAGGAATGTGTTGCACGAGCGTTGCCCATTTTATTTTTTAATTTTACAAATTCCCAACGCAAACGAACCTCCATTAGTGCGATTGGATCAGATATATTTGGATATTGATGGAATTTTTTTTGGCTGCAATTTTGTAACGACGGCCTTAGTTAAAGGCCACGTCACATATCGGACTGGAACTAGACCTGAATGGGCTGTATGTCGAGTTACAGTCGACCCATAAGCGTAAACACTCTGCGGCTCGAGACGGTTAGTTTTAAACAGCTGTTTAAAATTTAAACAGCCGTTTAATAATATTTTGTTGATCACCATCGCTAAACTGCGGGTTAAACGCCCTAAATATTAGATTAATCATTAAGTTAATTAATGATTAATTTTTAATTAAGTTTTGATTAATTTTATTTAATAAAAATTATTATATTTATTATAAAAATCCTCATCTAGGCTTAGGGCCTCTTTCACCAATTGCAAGTAAAGTGTTGATCAGTTATTTTTAGAAATAGTTTTATGTTTTATTAAATTATGCACTCGGTTTACTTCATCCTTCAATGGGCGTTTTTTTTATTATTTTCTTTTTAATGTTTGGGACTTTTACCGTACAAACAAAGGTATATCAGCTCCATCATTCCCGGTTACCGGTGACTTTAAATGGCGGTTAGCCTACTTGATACTTTAATCAGAGATGGTGAAAAAGGCCTTAAGCTAAATATTTGACTAAGGGCCTCTTTCACCATGTGTCAAGTAGGCTAATCGCTATTTAAAGTCACCGAGTGCATAATTTAATAAAACATAATTTAATAAACAGAAATAATTTTCTAAAAGTAACTAATCAACACTTTACTTGCAATTGGTGAAAGAGGCACTAAACCTAGATGAGGATTTTCACAATAAATATAATAATTTTTATTAAATAAAATTAATCAAAAATTTAAACCAAAAATGACTCCGAGCCGATACAGCTGTGATGTCGCCCTTTGTAAATAAATTTATTTGAAGATATGGAAATTTATGGAAATTTTAAATTGAAAAAAAAAAAAAAAAAAATCTATACTCACTATTTCCATGCAAAATATAAAATGGAAATATATTAGAGATTTTTTTTAACGCACCTATCTTATTATTAAAATATTTTTGAGGTTATTTTTTTTTTGTAAAATGTATATCAAAGTCATTTATTCTTTTAGTTACGTCACCTAGTCTGCTGTCAGCCGGTCTGGCACTCTATCACATAGTACATAGTAAATGTTGAGTCTCAAGTCCAAGGTCAGGGGTGCATTGAGTGAGTGGCGATTGGTCAGGAGGCGGAGGCTGTGCGAGGGTTGGCAGGCCCTCAAGCGTTTTTGGCATCTGCCTCCCGGTCGTTCCGTTACGGCGCTATCAGTTACGGTTCCCGGCTCCGGCTAACGTTTATTTGTTATCATTAAAAGTTAAGCTTCTCTGTCATTCCCGCTTTTAACTAGTTCCCATTTGGACGTCGCCTTTTTTTTTAGTTCCATTCACTTTGTATTACTGTACAAAAATTCTACTTTTATAAGTCCTAAATGTTTAGGCATTGAATTTGGTTTTTTTTAATGTATTTTGAGGTCGTCAGAGAGGCAGGTGGCCTATTAAATTCCAGTACCTATGTCGGTACGCCATAGGTAATAGAAGTAGGCTGCAAACTTTAATAGGATCCACATTTATATTTACTAATAACTTAGTTTAGAATTTTGGCGACCCCATTAGATGAGTGGTTAAAGTGTTTGTCTTAATGCTCTGTCTCAAGGATCCCGCGTTCGATTCCCGGCAAAGCCAAGTTTGGAAATGTACTTTTCAAAGTTGTCTCTTGTATTAGTGGCACACTGCGTTCGCAGTTATTTCGGCAGCCCGACTGGCGGCAGTGACCAGCCCCTTACAGAAGACCACCGTGAAATAACAGCATATGTGCTGTTGTGTTTAAGCCAGAGCCTATTTATTAGCTTATCCCTTCCCAATTCCTTATCCTTAATCTTACTATGATTCGCAGCGTACTTGCAGCATTGCTTGTGTTACAGGTGACGGTAACCACCTACCATCAAGTGGACCGTTACTCTGTCTGTCGACTTTGACTTAAAAAAAATCTTAATTTACCTACTCATCCAAACACAAAATACACATCATGTTATTATTTCAAGGTGGTCTTCTGTAAGGGAGTGGTAACTGTCGCCAGATGGTGTGCGCAATTGATGACTACGAAAAACAGTGAAAACTTGTGTGTTATTTATGCTTCGAAAACTGAATTAGAATAAACATCTGATTTAAGCCTTTTTGTCGTATTTTTAAGCCAGGCTTCAAATCTTCGCTAAACACAATGTTATTATTTTATAGTATACTAGCGACCCGCTCCCGACTTCGCACGGGTGCAATAATTGAGACAAAAACTATTCTATCTTTTAAGTTGGACCAAATTACAGATATTTACGACATTTGATCAAAATCTGTTCATTACTTTCAGAGTTTATCCCGAATATATACATCGTGACACGAGATTTTTTTTTAAATATTATATAAATATAAGAAACATTTACGAAATCAATTAAAAGAAAAACTAAATTTACAGTATTTAATTTAATTGAATTTTTTATAATTTTTTTAAAAATTTAATTTAAACGCAACGAAAAGAAAATTTCAATGGACCATGTTAAAAAAGTAAAGATACTTAATATCGGGAATAGGAAATAATTTTTAGATGTCGAATATAAGGTATAGATAGACTACCGACCATTTTATCTCAAAAGAAAAAAAAATCAGTCTTAAATTGACAAAAGAATAACGAAACAAACGTCACACTATCTTATACCTACTGGTGCGAACCAAAATAACTTTCTTGCCAACCCAATATATTATAGTTACGACTGTTCTCGGCTTAAATATACCACAGACACAATATATAAATACTCACACGATGATATATACACATTTACAAAAAGTATGTAACTTTTTTTGACTATTTTTCATAATATATTTTAACTGAAGTAATTATTGGTCAATTTTAAGTTATATAATATTTTTGTTTTGCACAAATAATAACCGAATAAGGGCCCTTTTCACCAATTACTAGTAGAGTGTTGATCAGTTACTTTTAGAAATAATTTTATGTTTTATTAAATTATGCAACTCGGTTTACTGCATGTTTCGATAGGCGAATTTTTTTAAAATTATTTTCTTTTTAAAGTTTAGGACTTTTAACGTACAAACAAAGGTATATATACATCATCTCCTTCGTTCCCGGTTACCGGTGACTTTAAATGGCGGTTACCCTACTTGACACACGGTGATAAAGGCCCTAAAAATGATAAAATACAAAAAATGTGTTTTGTGATTTAAAAAAATCACATACAAATGTTTCGGTCTTAAATCGGTACGTCATGTGACGTGACGTCACATTACTCAAACAAGGACTGACTAGAGAGTAATTTCGATTTAAGTATACATAATATATATTTTGTATTGATCATTTGTGTTCATCTTAATAAGTTATATTTTTTTATATATTATATGAAAATGTTAAGTTGATTTGCATACGCCCATAAGCTTCAAAAACTCGAGAATGAGTAGACCAATTATAATTCGGTTTTCTAATATGAAAAATTGCATCTCAGGCGAAGACGCCAGCGGGTCTAGTAGTTAATATTAATATTATAATATAATAACTAAAATTTTTTTTTTGAGTAATATAACGTCATAAAGACTACATGACGACATATCGGTCGGTTTAGGTAGTAAAATTTAAATGACAATATTTTTTTGTGTTTTATTATTGATTATTTATTCAAAACAAAAGAATATAATTTAAAATTTCATCAATAAGTTAAGTTTAAACACTTTAAACTCATTTAAAAATACCCTATTAAATTACAGAAAAATTCCCCACTGACAGTAAATTTATTCACCTCTTAAAAATAGTTTGAAATCTCCAAGAGTTTCAAGGTATTACAATTGTTAATTTCATTTATTTACTTATATTAACCATATTAATACATTTATGGCAAATACTTAAACATTTAAAAATATTTATTGTCCTACAACATGTACAGGTAATTTTTAAATCATAAATTAATAATTAATTATTAATTAAAAATAAAAATGAGCACAAATTGCAATTTTAAAATATTTAGTTTGACAATTTTTTTGTTGTTGGCTGTTGTAATATTTTCTTCGTTGTCACCTTAGCCTGGTTACAATTTCCTTAGTGATCAGCATTAATTTGTAAGAGTCACCGCAGACTAGTCTTTCTATCGGCCGATAGTTTGGCCGACTTTTGAATCAGTATAAAGAGGTGAATCACTAAATGTGCGCACTTGCATACCTCTTCATACTGTTTAAAAAGCCGACCAAACTATCGGCCGATAAAAAGTCTGTAGTCTGCGGCGACTATTACAGTACCTTTACCATGAGTTTACAATGACCGCACTCGCTATCGAGAGGGTAAAACATTTATATGAAAAACTGTCAACTGTCAATGTCAAATTGACATTTTTCCATATAAATATTTTATGCTCTCGCTAGCGATTGCGGTCATTGTAAACTCATTGTAAAGATACAGTTCAGTCCTAACCGAACGTCAGTAGGTCCGAAACGTAGGTATACGTATACGCGGTGTGGTATACCACGTCGCGATGACAATAAAGATGACATTGACAACGCAGTGGCAGTGTCAAGGGCAGAGTATCCCGATCCCGGACAGAGGCAGACAGTTGGCAATAGTTGGCAAAATAGTCGGCCATGTGGTGCCAAAGTGCGTTACCAAGGTGTACGGAAATGTGGGTGTTCAGTATTCGCGACTAACAAGAAACCTCGTTAGATATTGTGTTTTGTTATTTTTAAAACAAATTAATATTTAAACATGCGTCTACATACTCGTATCTGTCATATAATAAAATCGTAAACGAGCCTTGTTTGTCTGTACATTAGATATTTTTTCAAAAAAACAATTTGTACACGTTGTACATATAAATGTTACCGAAATAAAATAAATATACTATTTTCACTTATGTATTGATGATTCTTATCATGGAAAAATGTTAGGTTTCTGTGGGATTTTATAAAAAAAAAAAAAAAACGAAATACAGCGCGTACGCAGTCTTAGCGCGCATATCTAGTTTATAATGTTACTAATCACAACTAGTTTATAATTTTACAAGTATCAAAAACTTAAAAACTCTGTTTTTTTTTTCAAATAGATCGTCAGACAATTTTATTGCATACCTTCGAATTAAGTTTCAATGGTTGATTTTTACCACAAACTAAATTTGCGACTCTGAAGCCAAAGAGCCAACATCTTCTCCGTTCCATTCTTGATTGTCAATATAATTAAATATCGTACAAATCTTTATCTCCATCTTTATAATTATTGGAAATTTAATTGTACCCGTGGTCTCATCGAGGATCTACGAGAGGGGACGAAACTAGTAAATAAAGAAGGTTAGGTTAATAAAGAACCCAATTTATCATAATATTGTACAAATGAAAGACATTCTTCACTAATTCTCACAGAGTTCCATATAATTTTTAAATATTTTTACTATCGTGAATCGTAAAGTATGACTTTTAACCTGTAAATAATTCCAGTTGCCTAATAACATCTGGAAAAGTGTCGCCGAGACCGTCTGTCCGGCCTTGCAATTGATTTTTATAGAAAGTTTCATAAAATAATTGAAGTTTTCTTCGGAGCGAATTTATCTGCTCTGCTTGTGACATCAGCGCAGATCTGTGATGTCGCGATATTACTAGTGCAGTGTATATCTGCTGAAAGCGTTCCGCTCCTTTTCATTATTGGAGTTTTGCTTTTGAAGTGAACGTTTTCATTGCGAAAGAGTATTGTGGATGCATCGATTGCGCGGCCGGTTCCTTGCGGCCAACAGGTACGTCGCTGAACCATTTTTCCGATAATAGAACATTCCGTCTCGCTCTAGAGAGCCGACGTGGACGAGGCGATGTTGCGCAAACGGTCAGGCCGGAGCTAAAACAGGGCTCAGCCTGACTAAATTTAGTTCTGCAACGGCGCATCGCAATCCGCACCCTGTTCTCACCATAGAAAACGATAACACCGTTGCGCCCGACGATATATGGTAACCGCATATTAGCACATATCCCCCGGCCAGATTTTCGGCAAATTGCTCTATAATATTCAATTAGGTCGGCGATATTGATGGGAGCGTACGCCGCAGCCAATTTTGGTCGGCACATCTGCCGCCTCTGCGTGTGTTGTGTTGATATATACGATTAGTTTTCGTACCATTTTCGGCGGCCGTAATTTCTGGTCGATTCTGTACGCGTCCCTGGCTAGTGCGTTTGCGGGGACGGAACTAAATATAACCACACGCGAAGCGGGTCCTCGGACCCGTCAGCCGCCACGGCGTCCGGCACTCTGCCAGAACTACGTCACTAAACTGTTACTTCATAAACGCTAAACTTTGAGAAAGGACTTTAAAATTAGCAAGGACGCAGTCTTCGGACGCACGCTTGGGTTACGCAAGTGCAACCGAGCTCACCAGTCGGAGTTAGTCGTCGAATCGCGGCGGCAAAAGACGCGGGAGAGGAGAGATGAGCTGTCACGGGATATTTATGATATTCGAACTAAAATAGACCGAGTAGTGGCTGCGAACGAGTCACCTTGACGGGGCGCGCGTTATATAATTCACTCGGCACGCGAATCGAACATGCTAATATGTTTTTGAAATTTTCAAAATGTCAAAAAATGTGACGCAACCGGTGACGTGTCCGCTCGTGACGTAAGTTTAGTGTTGCCACTCCTCCGGTTCGACTAATAAATTTATTGTTTGGCATGTAAACGGATGCGTTCGAGCCAAGAAATTACAGCGTTCGGTAAAAAAAAAATATTGAATGAACCGGCGGAATGATGGCGCAGTCTAATCGGGACGGGTTGCAGCCTTGCCAAACATTTGCCAAACAATATATGTTTATAGTGAGACCGGTCCAGCTCAACAGTTGCACAAAGTATCCTATACAGTGGTGACTTTACCTAATTCGGTCAACTTTGAAATGCTCTTCTCGTGCGCCTTTAATGTCACGTTCATTTGTAAAAAAAATAACCCCCACTTTTGTGATTTTTTATCAGACTTTTAATTACTTCTTTCTCCTCCTAACGACGTCGGGCAACGCGCGCCATTGAAACCGGGAACCTCTTAAAATAAAGTGTAGAAGTGACTTTCGTTTTTTTTTTATCTTTAGAGGCGTTATATATTTTGCGTCGTCTAATTTCAGGAGTCGTTTATTTCTTTCAGACTACTACGTATTTTGCCGCAAAGTCTTTCTCTGTCCACATTTATATTTTGCACAACGTTTTGTGTGCCTCTATATTTATTATTGGCAAAGTTATTTTCTTAGCATTTATGCTTACGTTATAAAACAAAGCTATGTTTTGAATTTTAGCCTTCTACACTCCTAATAGTTTTTCTGCGCGTTAATAATCAAGTTCAGACAAATTTAGATTGAAAGCTTTGATGATGGCAAATGGTATAAAGCCGACTAGACAATTGTAAAATGCAACCCACCCGGCGAATCGATACGAAAGTTGCCGTAACGTACACAATCCCTGGGGATAAGACAACACTATCGTCTCAAATCCATGAGATGACGTTTAACGGCAATCGTATGCAAATAGGCTCCGGTGTTGTCCTCGGATTGTCGGCTCGGGATTACAGCCACCTACTAGCTCACTAATCCCATTGTACAACGGCTTACGGTTGTCGCCGGCGCGGGCTTAGCTAAGATATTGGTCGGCTCACGCCTCTGTTTGTCCAAACTCCACACGCTAATGTACCATTCGGCAACTGCACTCCGCCTCGACTTATGGCAACGACCATTCCGGATTCGAGGCACGTTTCCGCATATTTAACGTAACCACGTATCGGTTCTATATTCTCCAATTAATTATTCCATCTCGCATAAAATCGTTTGGCCTTCGTAGGCTCTGAATTTCTTCAAATGGAACTTTGAAAATTAGTTCTCAAATATTATTCAGTGATTTATTATTCAGATCGAACAGCTCACTTGGTAGGGTAAAGAGAAATATGAAGTCTTCAGTCCTCTGGTAGTGTTAGTTTTAAAACTAAACACAAAATAAAAAAATGCTTTCGTGTTTAGAATCTAGAAATATTTAGAAGTTTTCTAACAAAATTACTTAATAAATTTGCTCTTAAATCCATAATAATTACAATTGTAAGCCAAGCAAACTCAATCGTGAATAAACTTTATTCTAAAAGGAATATAATAATTAATAGATTAAATTATTAATATTAGTGCCAATTTATAAATTTTCTTATTGAACACCTTGATTTTTATTCAGTGTTTCAAGACGCAACCATCGAAGGCTTTACTTGCTTAAATAATTCTCTTATTTAAAGTCACCAACCGATTTTCTTGACTTATGCATTCAAGGTTTTCTTTAAACTTTTTTGCTGTCATTAAAACACCTTTATGCTATATGAGACAAATAAATAAATAAATATCTTCACACATTCCACACAGCACCATCTAGTTCCACAGTAAGCAACTATAGGCTTTTATTATAGATACCAGCCACAGTTGATACTTTTTATAAATACATATATATTATAAATAAAAAACATCCATAACTCAGGTATAAAGGTAAAATTTTAACACATACACAACACTTGCCCCTAGCGGGATTCGAACCCGCGACCGTATGGTTACTAACCACTAGATCAAACGTGTCGTTAAAACCTTATACATACGAGTATATGTAAAATATCTCATATAAGTCAAAGATGACCTTATATATGTACTTATTTCAGAAATATATCGTCGTTGCAAATTTAGAACCTCTTATATCAATATTTTGAAAAAAAAAAAATTATTTCCTATCGTTTAAAAAATCTCCCATATTAATATAGCTTTTATTTTCTGAGTTATAAGTCTTAATTAATATGTCTTATGTAAATTCTTACATTCATACATTATGAAATTCAAAATCTCTTATGTGCGAAATATCGTCACTTACGAGTATGAGGTCATGTAGCTAAAAGATTTTAAAAAAAGTTGTAAATAATAACTTATGTGTACGATTACTATGGTAACTTCACCGTAATTTTATCATTTATGACAGTGTTATTTTGGCTCCTTCACACGAAAAAACCTCTTGTGTAACAAAAATTTACAATTAAAATATGTTATGGGCACAATAATTAATTACAAAAACTGCTGTAACTTGAATTAATTTAAAAAAAATAGATTTATGAACTTTTCACCAACAATTTCTTATTAGTTTTTTTTTAAAGTTATTATATATATATATATAAAAGGAAAGTTCTAAGTAAATTTTACAATATAATGTCTTAAAACTGTACATAACATAAGATATTTTAAATTTTCAACGACGACATAAGATTCCTTCCCGTAGACTTAGGCTCGAGTTCACCAACAGACGGTTATTTTTAAACAGCTGTTTAATATTTAAACAGCCGTTTAATAATATTTTGTTGTTCACAATCGCTAAAATGCGGGTTAAACGCCCTAAACATCAGATTAATCATTAAGTTAATCAGATGTTTAGGGCGTTTAACCCGCAGTTTAGCGATGGTGATCAACCAAATATTATTCGTTTCGTTGATCACCATCGCTAAACTGCGGGTTAAAATGCGGGTTAAACTGCGGGTTAACCCGCATTTTAGCGATTTTGAACAACAAAATATTATTAAATGGCTGTTTAAATTTTAAACAGCTGTTTAAAAATAACCGTCTGTTGGTGAACTCGAGCCTTCCTTAGAACTTCAACGTAATCATATCCTAAATTAACAGTCCTCAGTGTCTATGGTTTTGTCTATATGCCTGGTGCATCAGTGGAAAGTCCCACGGTGTTCGCTAATCCCCGATCTTGGAGCGGCCACAAACTGCACCGTATTTATATTCCTAATACGCAGCACAAGGTGATCCGAGTACGATGCACTTGCCGCGCATTATTTGCAAATCCCCAACTGGCATTCCGGTCACGTGTCCCCAACATTTTTTTACAATGGCCGCTGATCGAGGTGCGTCTTTCACGTTGCTTTGTAATATACATTATGTTAATGCGGGGACCATTATGATTGGAATTGTGTTCGTGTGTCACCGTTGCGTAACTGTCTGGATGTTCGTAGGTTCGAGTCCCGTTCGATGCTCACATTCGTGCAGATTAATAATAACACCAAATCTTACTAATATTACAAATGCGAACAATATGTTTGGATGTATGGATGTTTGTGACTCTTTCACGCAAAAACTACTGAACCGATCACCATGAAATTTTGCATACACGTTGTCTGCGACACCAGAAAGGACATAGGGTACCTTTCATCCAGAAAAAAGGACTATTCCCGAGGGATAAATAAAAAAATAAAAAACTAACGCCTGGCCAAAGTGTTATAGCAACACGAGGTCAAGCGTTATATTGCTTTTTTTTAAATTTCCAACGCGGACGAAGTCGTGAGCACCAGCTTGTATTTTATAAACACTGAATACTTAGTATACTTCAGGTTTTGTCCTGATCAGATTGTAGAGTCTAAATTCTAGAGGTTGAACCTATCTGTTATTAATTTTCTCTTTCTTCATTTAAAACAATATAATTTTAATATATATCCTATAAAATTAATGTCAAGAGGCTTTCTAATTTAGACATATAAACTTTTTCTCTTGTATTATAATTCTGAAACGTGCTCCATTAACTATGGACCTATTGGTAATAGCTCAAAGCTCGTTTAGCTTGCTAGTCTCGGGGTTACACTGTTAGATCCAGATGTAACTTAGACGACCTAATAAGAGCTTGATGTCGGATCCAGATCGGTCGTTCAATAAATATCAATAAAATTTTCAGGACACACTTAAAACGTTACAGTATTTTTTATGAACTACATATTATGATATGAAATTGTACATTATCAAAAATAGCAACAAACGATATTATCTAGCAACGTTTTTAGGTTCTAGGTTGTAATCCATAAAAAATATTATGTTTTAAGTGCCTTCTGAAAAATTTATTGAAGTGGAGTTAACCGACTTATCATTAAGGTAATGCGGTCATATCTAAAAAAAAAATCCTTAGAGAATGCCTATGTTCATCAGGGAACATCCTCCGCCTGAGGTATGATGATAATGACTGCAGATAACCTCCAATTTTATGAAATTGGCACATATTTCAAATCAATACGAACGGGTTAAGCCTGAATTCTTTACGTGTACCTGCAGTGTTCGATTTAGGGCACAACACTTCGAAAGGCTTCGTACTTTCCTGTTTCAACTCTAGTTAAGTTTGTCTCATTAATTGCTGAAAATATGTTAGTGTCAAGATATTAGGGACAAATTGTTCGTTTTCCGTAACCTTGGAGCACAGCTTGACCAAGTGCCAAATAAAATATTAGCCTATCTAACGATCAGGTCTCTTCAACTTTCCACTTTCCAAGTCATGAATCGCAAACTTTCTGGACATATACAGACTAAATTATATCAATTTGGACATTCGGAAAATATTACGCAAATTCCACTGACCTATTTCGTCTTCTGTATATATGTAAAGTTCATGAGCATATCCACTTGGTATTTGTAATTAGAGAATCTATATTCTATAATAATATTATAAACAGATAATATTTATATGTTTGTAATGAATAAATTCAAAAACTACTGAACCGATTTTGAAAATTCTTTCACCCATAGAAAGCTACATTATCAACGAGTAACATAGGCTATATTTTATAAAGTTACGCGAGCGATGTCGCGTGCAACAGCTAGTCATTAATAAAATAGCAGAATCTTGTCCATTTAACTTGTGTGTGTCGGATTATTCTGTGAAAATGTTTCTGTTATCACTATAGCGTTGTCGCTGTGAACTCGAGCGCTAAACTTCGAAATAGGTCGTCGTTTAGCTTCCATACTGTACTTGAAACTTTATAAAGTGTTATGACAGCTTTCTCGGATTTGAGACATTTGAGTAATGTCACACAGAATCTTAGTAATAGCAGAAATGCTGCTGCGGAGGTGCATCGCGTTAAGTGATCGTGAGGTTGCTCCCGGATGTATCCGAGTGCAAGTCTGATGTATGCAGTTGTTCTGTGTGTGAAAGCATGCACGTACAGAACATGTTCGAATAAATGTATGTACCGAACAGAAGGAATTCTAATAAAGCTATTGCGTTTTAATGCCGCGTTGCTAACTCCGCAACTTTAAACTTCTGATCCGTATCTTTGTGTACCACGAATTGTCCAACTTTGCAACTTGCTCGATTGTAAATAGCTCCTGTTTGTGTTGTACATATGAAAACAAGTGTTATGACGTAATGTTAATTAAATTTTTCAGGCAACACTTTAACCGTTTTAGAGTTAAAGCTAAATGTTTTAGATAACGTGGTCGACAAAGCTAATTCAAAGTTTTATTCGTTCTGCACAACAAACACTTGATGATGGATTTTGAATTGTAATTGCAAATAATAAAGTCTTAATTTATAAATAATAAAGTCTTATTGCTCTTAAGGTTTCTAATATAGTATCGCAGACAAGTAGTTTAAAAAAATACCAATTGTAATGTTGAAGAGAAAGATGGACTTTATGAAACCTCTCCGAGCGATAAAGCTCGCGCGCTAACGTCGTTCGGCTAACGGCGTGTGGTCACATTGCTAGTGAACTGACTTCCAGATACCATCACTTCACATAGCTGAAACATAGCAATTAATTTTTTCATATTTATTTATTGCTTACTAGCTGGTGCCCGCGTCTTCGTCCGCGTTGAACGATGAAAGTTACCCAATATCCTTTCTGGTGTCTCAGACAACGTATATGTAAAATTTCATGGTGATCGGTTCAGTAGTTTTTGCGTGAAAGAGTTACAAACATCCATACATCCAAACATACTTTCGCATTTATAATAGTAGTACGGATTATAATCTAAAATAATGTGGTGTCTAATTAAAAATAAATCATTGTGGTGCTGTTGGTTACGGTAACTTACTGTAATAAAATTAAACAAAATATATACTTACAAATAAAGGCACAGAAAAAAAAAATATAATTTAATAAATCACATAAAATATTACATCAGATTAAATTAATTTACATTATATTAGATCGTTTTTACTTTACGTACGTACGTACACTATACGTTTCCTTCGTATATTTGGACGTTGTGGTTTATTTCCATAAGGTAGTTCATAGGGTTTAAATAATGTGAAGAATTTATTCAATAATGTAGAGTTGAAACCTAACTAGTTTCGAATGTTCTGTACACTCACCATGAGTTTACAATGATTGCACTAGCTAGCGAGAGTGTAAAATATTTATATGGAAAATTGACAATTATTGTTAATGTCAAATTGACAGATTTCCATATAAATGATTTACGTTCTCGCTAGAGAGTGCGGTCATTATAAACTCACTGTAAATGTACTGAAATATTTGTATGCAATTGTGAATTCAAACAAATACTTTCTTGTTTGACATTAAGTTGATTTTTTTATTTGAATTTTATTCAATATAATTAATTCAATCGACATAGATAACGTGTTTAGTGGTGACGTGGAATAGGCAAGTAATGTGACCGCTGTGAATAGACGCCTTTTCATCTTGAGTCTATTTTCTGTTTGTGCACAAATAGCAGCTGTTACTAGTCTTCAACTAGTAGTTGGTATAAATGCGATACAAATACATATTCATCGCGAACTATACCTTACACATCGCAATGAGTTCATGATTTTCTAATGTAACAGCTGTCCCGTCGGATTCCTCATGGATCACCTCAGTTATCATCAGGCATAGAGACAACTTAGAGACTTAATACCTTATTTCATTCAAAAAAGCCTTTTTTTTTTCAAACAAACAATGGTTTACTTCCATTCCAAATGAACTTCATTAGTTTCGAATTCTGTTTTGTATATAAAGTTGCTTCGCTTGTTAGCTAATGAGTGGAGTTGCTGCATTGTTTCTTACTTTTGTACAGGAGCACATTTGAATATTGTGATAGCCAAATTATTTCTAGACGACCTCCTCGTAAGCACAACTAAATTGCAAGTTTTTGAAACCAAGCCACCCAAATTTAATATTATTTAATTTAGTCTATGTGTTATTGGAGATATGTGTTTGGTTTGACAGACGTTTCCTTGACATCATGAGGTTCATCCTTGACGCCCCGAGCGACTAGCGAGTCGTAAACCGAAATCTCGCGTAAGGTTTATTTTTACACATGAGAACGGAGCGAAGATTTTCGTTCAATAAAGCGTTGTATTCATTTGCAAGTGTCACGCACGTCACTTTGGAAATTCTGAGAAGGTTCTGCATAAGGTTAGAATGCATGGCATTTAGGTAAAGGCATATTGTTGGCGATATTATGCATTCAAGCGGCAACGATGGGATTTATTGTTAAATTACGTGCTAGGTATGCGTTTCTGAACGCATCGGTCGGCGCTCGCCAGAACGGCGCGTGGCAAGATGGCGGTGTGTGGTTTTTTTGACGGCGTCTTTCCGCGTGTGCGGTGATTTTGGCCAGTGCTCCTGCGTGACGTCGCCGACCCAGTTAGGTTCGCCAAGCGATGCCACGGCCAAGTCCAGTCGGGCATCCCCCGATGAACCGGCGCCAATATCTATAAAATAAATCCGCCTGCCACCGAATAAACACACAAAAAATCGTAACGAAGGAGGCGTTCGGTGCGCATTCAAAATCTGACCACCATCCGACGATGGTGCCTCACTACGAATCCACTATAAAGCCGCGCCTCTGCCAACAATTTTACTATTCCGCTTTTGTTGCTCTTATATTTGCCAAATATTTGCACCTTATCGCCGGCGTATTGTGATAGTTTTACGACGCCATTTTTATTTTGTTTCGCGCGCTTTTTGGCCGAATATCCGACGTGGCGTCTGTTTGTTTTCCCGTGCAAATTGAGTTAGGTTAAGTATGCGGTGTTTTAATACCGATACGGAGAGGATGTTTGTGCAAGTCTGTTTTTAAATTTATTCAGAGTGGAAGAAAAGTTTATTTACTTATTCGATTGCATATTTTCTCTGAAAGTTTTGAACTCTGATTGTGGACCTCTTTGTGTGATGCTAATTTTAGTTCGGCGTGTGTGAGGTGCGGACGTAAGGGCACGATATTAAAAGCTATTACAAATTTTATAGCACAAAATACATTTTCAATTACACACATTGGTTATGGCTATACATCGGAAATAACTTTCAGGTGTCTACGGTTTTGTAATATTACTTCTTACTAATATTATAAATGCGAAAGTATGTTTGGATGTATGGATGTTTGTAACTCTTTCACGCAAAAACTACTGAACCGATCACGATGAAATTTTGCATACACGTTGTCTGGGACACCAGAAAGGACATAGGGTACCTTTCATCGTTCAACGCGGACGAAGTCGCGGGCACCATCTAGTAATATTATAAATACGATAGTATGTTTAGATGTATGGATGTTTGTAACTGTTTCACGCAAAAACTACTGAACCGATCACGTTGAAATTTTGCATACACGTTGTCTGTGACACCAGAGAGGACATAGGGTACCAGCTAGTTCATTTATAATACATCCGTGCTTTCTTAAACCTGAGTTAAAGTTACTTGTTCCTGAATTGGTTAAAAGTTATCGCTGATGTCACGAGTTTTTTCAGCCAGGTTCATGACAATGTTAGAGAAGAAGAAAGTTTCTGCACCTCATCCTCAACAGCTGGAATATAATATTAAGGTCGGTCACATTATAGTGACGTTTTATGATTTTGACTGTTTCAATTAGGTCGTCAATTCAACTAAGGCTCAAGTTCACCAACAGACAGTTAGTTTTTAACAGCTGTTTAAAATTTAAACAGCCGTTTAATAATATATTGTTGTTCACCATCGCTAAAATGCGGGTAAACGCCCTAAACATCAGATTAATCATTAAGTTAATCAGATGTTTAGGGCGTTTAACCCGCATTTTAGATCAACATCAACAAAATATTAATAAATGGCTGTTTAAATTTTAAACAGCTGTTTAAAAACTAACCGTCTGTTGGTGAACTCGAGCCCAACTGTTGCTTAATAATCGTTGAGTTTACCAAAAAATCTGTCTACCTAATGAAAGTTCACAAGTGTGACATTGACATTTTTTCAAATAGAATCGGACCACTTAGGCTCGAGTTCACCAACAGACAGTTAGTTTTTAACAGCTGTTTAAAATTTAAACAGACGTTTAATAATATTTTGTTGATGTTGATCTAAAATGCGGGTTAAACGCCCTAAACATCTGATTAACTTAATGATTAATCTGATGTTTAGGGCGTTTACCCGCATTTTAGCGATTGTGAACAACAAAATATTATTAAATGGCTGTTTAAATTTTAAACAGCTGTTCAAAACTAACCGTCTGTTGGTGAACTCGAGCCTTAAAAGAGTACATATATATACATACAGTGTACCGTAGTAATGTATATTTATATTTTTTTTCTTACTTTTCCATTAATGAATTGTTTCTCTCTTTTAAAGATTGGTATTTTTGATTTGATTTGATTTTATGTCATTGATTGATTATTATAATAATTAACTACGTAGTTTGTTCTAGGTATTTTTGATCTCATTGATATTTTGTTGATTCATTTTTTTAATTTAATATAATTTAATTAATCTCAAACAATGTTGTGTTTTCCTATAATTTAAATTCATACTTGTGATGTTCCTTTCACCATGTATCAAGTAGGCTAACCGCCATTTAAAGTCACCGGTAACCGAGAACGAAGGAGATGATATACCTTTGTTTGTACGGTAAAAGTCTCAAACATTAAAAAGAAAATAATTTAAAAAAAATCGCCTATCGAAGGATTCAGTAAACCGAGTGCATAATTTAATAGAACATAAAATTATTTCTAAAAGTAACTAGTCAACACTTTACTTGTAGTTAGTGAAAGAGGCCCTTAGTATTGTATATTGTGATTAAGTATGTGTTTAGTTGGTAAGCCTTTTTTCAAATAAATCCGTACTAATATTATCCGTACTATATATTTTTTTAATATTATAAATGCGAAAGTATGTTTGAATGTATGGATGTTTGTGACTTTTTCACGCAAAAACTACTGAACCGATCGCCATGAAATTTTGCATACACGTTGTCTGGGTCACCAGGAAGGACATAGGGTATCTTTCATCGTTCAACGCGGACGAAGTCGCGGTCCCAGCTTGTAAATAAATAAAGTTAATAGAATAAATGATTGTGGCGAGTTGGTGTCTCACCAAATGCGAGGGGATTCCGTGACGTCCTGCCAACACACACCCAAAGGGTATTTGCCAGAGCTGGCCACTCGTGGAGTGCGGCGTCTGCGGTGTTGCCAACTTAAATGTTTTGTCTACTCCAATGTCGTGTTTACACACGCGCGCGTTACACCCGTTTGTTTTTAACAACGGAAATAATACGTTTTCTGGATGACTTTATGATATCTGAATATGATTTTTTAAAATGATAAGTTCATAAGACTGGTTTACATTATGGTAGGCAGGTGGCTATAGTGACCTATAACCAGTTTATGGTAGAATTTAGGATAATTATTGAAATGTATTTTGGCTCTGGCATCCCTCACTCACTCACCGAAACACAAAAGCACAAATGCAGTTATTTCACGGTGATATTCTGTAAGGGAGTGTGGTTACTCCCGCCAGACGGTGTGCCCAAATGACTTCGAAACGCAGTGTCTCTATATGTGAAGTGACCATCAAGAATGCAAATTATAAATATCAATAAAAATGGCAAATATTAATTTAAGACATAAATCTTAAACAAATCCGAAAGTATGTTTGAATGTATGGATGTATGGATGTTTGTAACTCTTTCACGCAAAAACTACTGAATCGATCACTATGAAATTTTGCATACACATCGTCTGGGACACCAGAAAGGACATAAAGTACCTTTCATCGTTCAACACGGACGAAGTCGCTAGCACCAGCTAGTTTAAAACATAAATCATAAACAAGTTGCTAAGAACTATTGAAAATTGCAAAGAAAAAAACAAATATTATGTTTTAACACATAAATATTAAACAAATTGTTAATAATAATTATTAAAAATATCAATTTAAATGGTAAAGATTGAACAAAATATATTATTTTTTAGTAAAAATACATTGTTGAGGGAAATTGTAATCCAGTCGAGAGTTTGGTAAACAAATATGTTGTGTTCGCTAAAATGGTCACGTTGTAAATCAACGGTGATTTGCATGCGCTATGATTCAATACTCGTTACAATAGCGTATTTGTTAACGGCGACCGCAACCAGAATACTAATTTCGCCCACCGATTCGGTGACAGCCTCAACGCATTCTATATTGGGCTTTGACCACTAGTATACCGAACCCTATAAATATTATTTTTATTATTCTAAACAATGATACACAATGGTTATACATCCAATTTTAATCCGCATAACAGTTATAATTTTTTTTTTAAATATCTTCACACATTCCAAACAGAACCATCGAGTTCCACAATAAGCAACTAATGCTTGTATTATGGATATCAGACAGTTGATATACTACATAGATTACTTTTTTTTTGTAAATACATACATATTATAAATAAAAAACTAGTGTGTGGCTAGTAGCTAGTACTACTAAACTACTAACAAATAGTAGTACTAAACTAGTCTAGTGGCTAGTAACCCTAGCTGTTAACCAGACGGTCGCGGGTTCGAATCCCGCTAGGGGCGAATGTTTATGTGTTAACATTTTGCCTTTTGCACCTGAGTCATGGATGTTTTTTATTTATAATATGTATGTATTTACAAAAACAGTAATCTATATAGTATATCAGCTGTTTGGTATCCATAATACAAGCATTAGTTGCTTATTGTGGAACCAGATGGTTCTGAATGGAATGTGATGATATTTATTTATTTATTTATTATTGAAATACAACCCAAGTAACAGTATAATAAATTTCACATAAATAGAAGCTGTTTAAGTAATGTAGCCTTCGTCAACTGACAAATGATCTGATGGTCTTTATAGAAGCCTGATTTTTATAAACTATAACTAAAAACCATCTAGATCGTGTCAGTTTTCAAATAAAAAAAAACTAATCAGAATTGATATATACGTTAGAGAGGTACGATGCCACAGACAGACATACATACTCGTATATACAGACACACGTCAAACTTATAACATCCCACTTTTGTATTGCGCGTCAGGGGTTAAAATATACTTAGTGTAGTTAAAAAAAATCATTGATAGTGTTAAATAAGAGTACTCAGTTGATAATAATTTTTTTTTGCACTTCTGTCATTAGTGTAAATTGGAAAAGGTCCAAAAGTTTTTTGTAAAACATCTTCAACGGACACCTCTTCCTAGGTGTTCAGTCGTTGAGGGAAAAGGGGAAAAGTTGAATCTGTTTTTATATTGTGAAAACCGTTTTGGAAGGCTTACGTTTAATTGCGGCCAATGAACTTCGTCCTCAACAATAGAATCGGAATCGGCTATTGACATCGATTTAAATTCGATTATTAATCGCACTTGCGATTATTAATCGCATTCACTGGTTCGTTTGCGTTGCATGTTCTTTCGGAAGATTGATAAATGTATATATTAATTGGAAATGGCAAATGCCAATTGTGTGAATCTGTTTGACTGTTCGCAGGACGAATTCCATCCGTTCATAGAGGCTCTGATGCCTTTTGTAAAGTCCTTTTCGTACACGTGGTTCAATTTACAAGCGGCCAAAAGGAAATATTACAAGAAACACGAGAAACGAATGAGTCTCGAGGAGGAACGGCACACCAAATATGAACTACAGGTGAATATGGACAGACAGACAGGTTTTTTTTTTGTTTTTGGATTGGGTAAGTTTGAATGTATGATACATTTTATTTTTTTGTTAAAATCACTCCCAATACGTACTTAGTCAATATAGAAATGATAATTTCACTATCCGCTCGCATGAAACCGTCTTATTTATTTATTAAAGAAAACGGGTTAAAAAAACATTTTTTTTTATAATAATATTTTGGCATAATATATGTCAGTAAATATGAATTATAGAGAAAAATTTGATACAACAAAAAAGTTTTGATTTAAATTTTACATAAGCTAGCTAGCTACAGTAAATTTCATAACAAAAAAAAATTCAATTTTACTAGGCATTGCAAAAACAGTAAAAATCGCAAAAAATATGGAAAAATCTTAAGAATACTCTTAATAAAGAATATTCTTAATAATATTCTTAATAATAGGGCAAAAAGAAACTTTTTGATAAATATACTCGCCAAATTTTATCAAGATAGGATTTTTTGCAATCTACGTAAACTGGTGCAAATTTTTCAAATTGTAATTTTAGAAATTGAATTTTGTGTACACATAATAGTGACTAAATTTTCATATCCATTTAAAAAAAATCTGAATCTCTTCATTAGGGGAACCTGAGGAATTGTTAAAACTTTTTGCGAGCGCACAATGAAATATAATTTACTAGCTGGTGCCCGCGATTTCGTCCGCGTTGAACGATGAAAGGTACCCTATGTCCTTTCTGGTGTCGCAGACAACGTGTGTGCAAAATTTCATGGTGATCTGTTCAGTAGTTTTTGCGTGAAAGAGTTACAAACATCCATACATCCAAACATTAGTACAGATTATGACTTTTGAGAGTAATTTCAACAAAAATCTATCATACTTTAAATCTTACCCAAACATAAATGATTCAGCTGATACCGCCTGGGCCATAGAGCCAAAGGCTCTATGTACGGAAGTACATAAAACAGTTGGCACTATAGTTTTTTTGACCATATCTTTTGCAGTGATGGAGTGACTTGATGGAAGTTTAGATCTTAGATATTGTTTACGTTTTTAAGTAATCACTTTTGAATGTTTATAAAAAATTTCTAATATATTGCCAAATGACGGAAATAAAATAATAATTGGAAATTGCGATGACACCAATTTCAGAATGAAAAAGCAGAGGTGAAGCAGAAATGGGCGTCGCGTTTGTTAGGGAAACTTCGCAAGGACATCACCCAGGACTGCCGGGAAGACTTCGTGCTGAGCATCACGGGGAAGAGGCCTGCGGTGTGCGTCCTCTCCAACCCCGACCAGAAGGGCAAAATGAGGAGGATAGACTGTCTACGACAGGCTGATAAGGTATCACATACAGACATCTACTGCCAACGCATCTGGATAACTTTTAATTGCATTTTATGCCATATTTGAGCTTTTATTACATTAATATTTATGTCTGTGAATTTGATGTTTCGTCTTGCATAAAATTTATTAATGAATTTTGAGGTCTATTAAAATATTACATATTTAAGGAATATACACGTAAAGCAAGGTTCCAAGCGTGCTGACTGCATTGCCTCGTTGTAAGCAAAGTTAATTTATTGGCCTAGGTAATATTTAACCTCGGGGACATGTATACTACAGGATATGCCATATAAGTGGCATATATATATATCTTTATTTACGAATTGTTTTCTTGGAATCCTCTTGGATACCTCTTGGATGGAAATCCTCTTGGATACCCGGCAGTATAGGGGACACTGCGGGGTTATGCTGGATTTGTGCATATACTCTTAAAAACATTATTATCGATATTACATGGAGGTGCTGTGATTTGAACCCAGGACTTCCAGCGTGCGAAGCAGACACTCTACCACTGACTTAGACCAATACCCCCTCTCACCCTATTTTTTTAATGCATCGTACGATAGAGGCGTCTATGATTATATTATGATGGAATAAATGAGATTGGAGTTGGGATTTTCTTAGTGCAAGGATATATGGACAAGCAGTGAATTTGTGGCTTTCAGGTGTGGAGACTGGACCTGGTGATGGTGATCCTGTTCAAAGCGATCCCCCTGGAGAGCACGGACGGGGAGCGTCTGGAGAAGCACCCCGAGTGCTCGCAGCCGGGACTCTGCGTCAACCCTTACCACATCAACGTGTCGGTGAGGGAGCTCGACCTCTACCTCGCCAACTTCATCAACAGCTATGGTAATGGGAGCGACGGTCTGCCAGGTCTCTCGCTCACTATCTCTCTCTCTCTCAATCTATCTATCTCTCTCTCCCCGCCCCAATCTGTTGCTATTACAATCTATCCCGAATCTGGCGTAAGCCATTTAAGGCTCGAGTTCACCAACAGACGGTTATTTTTAAACAGCTGATTAAAATTTAAACAGCCGTTTAATAATAATTTGTTGTTAACAATCGCTAAAATGCGGGTTAAACGCCCTAATCATCAGATATCAGATTAAATCATTAAGTTAATCAGTCAACCGTCTGTTGGTGAAACCGACCCTAAGAGGGAAGGCTGTATTTGAAAAATAGGTATTTGAAGAAACTATTGCCATCGCGCTGCGCCCGTATTGTCCGATAGGAACAAATGTAGCTCGGACCGATTATATCTACAAAATTTTGTGACTAAATCGAGGTTTCGTATTCCCCAGTTTTCTCCTCTAAAAATTGAGCCTTAAGAATAATTTTTACATAAATATTTTCATGAAGTACGAATCTATGTCCCTATTTTTTTTTATCTTAAAAAATCTTTAAAATTTGCTTCACAGTCGTCCGATTAGGGTGACATAAAAGGGCCAATTGATTACGATTTTTGAGAAGTGATAAATTTTCTTATGTAATTAGTTGGTGTAAAAAAAAGAAAAAGTTGGGGACATAGCTATAGTAGACCTAGATTTTATGATAAAAAATTTTAGAAGGATGGATTATCCAGGGAGAAAACAGGGGAATACATTTGTATGCTCTTAATCCACTGAACGTTAGGAAATGTCACTGAAACTTTCTATTGTAAGTATTTAGAACTGTTTGAAACGCTAACAGTGCAAAATACTTTATTTGAGGACTAGCTTGTGCTCCCGATTTAGTCTGCGTACCTTTTTCTTAAGTGTTAAAACATTTAAAACGCACAACGACTTGTTTCAGTCAAAAATGTACACCTTGAGTACGAAAACGTTCGTCGGTTTTCGAATTAATTTTTTTTTTATTAAGTTTTAGACTCTTAGTAGGTTACTTTTTGAAACTAAAGTATTAAGAAGTTTTAAATAAAATTTTCTACTGATAACTTCCTTGGTGCAAACAAATGTCGACTTTAAGGTGACGAACCTTCTCTTACCCTGACGTACAGTCCGGGTAAGAGAAGGTTCGTCCCATTCAATTAAATGTGAAACACGACAAATTTAGATACAAGTAGTCAGTTTCAGTGCAAAAACTTTCTGTATTCATCATATAGCAACAGATTTGGGTGTCACGTGACAGTTGTAACAGCAAAATGGGAAATTGTCACTTAGTTATTATTGTAAAATTTTATCGAACACAAAATAAATTATCTATTGAAAGAAAACCCCTTTTCTCTATTGCTTTTACAACGTTTTAGTTTTATGAATAACGGCTAAATAGTTATAAAAGGTTATAAAAATGAAATTATAACATTTATAAAAATATGTATGTACTCTATGTGGCTATGTAATTGAAAACTATTAAAAAAATTTGCTGATTTTCGTTTGCATAACGTCAAAAATCGTCCTACGTATTCGTTTATCAGTTAAATAACGTAAAATGCATATTGTATGATAGTATAATGTATTAGGCTACGTAAATATCTAATCCACTATATTAACCATAGATAACTAATTCAGCTAACAGCTAAATATCTAACCTACTGTCACATAACCGTAATTAACCAAACCAACTATTGATTGTAGTTGTCAAAATTGTCATTAACATGAGAGCTAACGCTGACAGAGTTGTTAGCCATTAGCCGTTTTTTTGTTGACGATATATTTAACTGCAGCTAAATATCATTTAGCCGCTAAACGGTTGGGTGTGCTAAATAGCTTACAACCCTAGCTTTTAATTAATATACCCTAAATAGAGGGTGATATGAAGTATCAAAAAACCTTAAATCTCTACAAATTTTATTGTAACTATGGTATTGAACAACACAAGGTAGGAAATCGCACGAGTGTTTTACTTACTTTTAAAATGTTACAAACCATATACAAACCTATACAAGGTTAAAAATCTGTGTATCACATTAATTGTTAGACATTTTTGTAGTGAAATCTTTATATTTAACGAGCGATATCGTTACGAGGAGGTACCTAATAACCATAGTTGGGCACCGTTGATCAAATAGTTAATTTCGTTAATCGCTAATCCATTACAAAAAAAGTTAACTGTTAAAGCGTTAGATTTTGAAAGAGTTAACGGACGTTAACGTTAATCGTTAATCGTATAAATTGCATCTTTTTATGTCGTTGCTTAGTGATCTACTGATAAAAACTGCTATTTGGGTTGTAGAAGTTAAACAAAAAAGTCAGCTCGCTCGGCTTGCGTCGCCAGTGCCAACTGGCTGGAACTTACTTGTGAGAACGTGTTTTTCGCGGCTATGTATCTTTTTTGTAATTAATTTGTACTGAATTAACGATTAACGGACTTGAAGAACGTTAACGAAAGTTAACGAGTCATATTTTTAATTAACGATTAACGGATTAAAGGCGGCCATTTACGACCGTGCCAAAAAGCCAAATGGAACGGTATTGTCAACTTAATTTTAAACGTACGATTTTCACATTCAATGACTAATAATTTTAACGTTAGCACCGTTCCATTTGGCTTGTTGGTACTGTCGTGAACGGTCGTTAACAGTTGTTAACGGTGTTGTGCCCAGTTATGTCGACTACTATAGGGAAATATATAGTTTTGGTGTAGCTATAGATGACCGGCGATGTGTTTCAGATATTCTAAGCGGCTCTCTGTCGCCGCACACTCCTAGAGACAAAGAGAACGAACACGACGCTAACAGCAAAGGTAACCCAACCGACGCGCGCCTCCAAAGTAACCTTTTAACGGTTTTTTGACACAGCTCACTAACTTCTCTACTCGCTATTCAAACCAGAAATTGTGTAACATTGTTACAGCGTCCCCATTTTGAACGTTACTGTTGATTTCGTCAAAGTTATGACAAAAAATATTATGCCATCGCAAATCGGATAGAAAAGAATGGCTGTTTTTTTTTTTTAAATTTTAAGTACATTAAAATAAACACAAGTAATTATAGGAAAATCCAATTTATGCAAAAAGTGTCAGACGAAATTGTTTCAAATATTAAAACAATAGTCTCAATCGTGTTTCCCTGTTTCCACATATGAATTTTTCCGTTTGAAAATGTACACAATTTCAAAAAAATGTTAAGTTTACAATTTATTGTGAAAAAAAAACCTATTAGCGAAAAGCGACGCTTAAAACTAATGAAAGGTTACAATTTTACAAATTGTGATTTGTGTTGTGATTGGTGCCGCACAATGCATTTCTTTCTCTCTTTCTCTCTCTATTTATTGTTGTTGTTGTTATTATTATTTGATGTGTAGTAGTTGTTCATTTTTTGTGTATTTTTGCAAAAACATGAATCTTAATCCCGTCATTGGCTTGCACTTACACATTATCACGCTTTTGTTGGAGATTCAGAAGTTTTTGGAATCTGTTTGGTCGATGCTCGTTTGTTTTTCAGTATACTGTATTCCGTAGTCGGTGTTCTTTCTCTTTCACTCTTGTTATCTCCACATAAGTGGTTGCTCTTCCAACAATACCGACTACTCGCCATATGACGACGCAATTCAACTCGGCTTGGAATAGCATCGACTCAATATTTTATTTGTTTAAAATGAATGTTTGATATTGTGGCTTGATGATGAAACTATTTTATACTCGTCTCGTTTTTGTGTATATATTATTTTCGTTTAAATTCAATTTCGAGGTTTCTTCACATCATGAAATGTCACAATTATAAATATTGAATTTTGCCATTTTCATTTAAGTACATATACTTCTAGAATGAATCGGACATGATTTGTTATAAATGTCAGAAATTAATTTGTAATGCAAAAAGTGTCAAACATTTGTAACGCAAAAAGTGTCGGACATTTTTAATACAATAAGTGTCGGACATTTTTAATGCAATAAGTGTCAAACATTTGTAATGCAAAAAGTGTCGGACATTTTTAATACAATAAGTGTCAGACATTTTTAATGCAATAAGTGTCGGACATTTTTAATGCAATAAGTGTCAGGCATTTTTAATGCAATAAGTGTCGGACATTTTTAATGCAATAAGTGTCGGACATTTTTAATGCAATAAGTGTCAGACACTTGTAATGCAATAAGTGTCAGCCGTCTTAGGTGCAAAGTGTCGAGTATTTTGAGTCGCTGTTTATGTAACTTCGCAATAGTTTTCTGATATTGCGCTTTTTATACTTTCTATTGTGATGTGAAGAAATTTCACCCCTAGGATTGTTTTAAAGTAATTTTCTTGTTAGATATTTAGTCACGTTTGATCAGTGTCAGACCCGAGCTTTTTCTCTATGGTTGGTTTATCTTAAGCGAATCAAAAGTTCGTCCGACACTATTGAAACGCGAGTAAAGCCCCTTCCTCAGTAGAGAGAATAACGAGTCAGTTGACTGAATAATGTGATGAGGTCGAATTGCGTGGTTTCAGGTTACAGCCACAATCCTTATAACGGTGTAATATGCAACGATATTATTCTAGCTACTGGGGTCTTCTCGTCGAAGGAACTGTGGAAGTTGTCTAAAGGTACAAGCATGACGACATATTCTTTGGCGTGTAATGTACACTACTCGCGGCGGTCATAGAGTAGCGCATCTTTATTTTAATAGACCGTTCGGCTACGAGTATTGTACAGCCATGAGTATTGTACAGTATGCGCGCGAGTGGGAGCGGGAGTGGGAGTGGTGCGACTGTTGGCTGAGGCTGAGGGTGGGTTGTGGGTTACAGCGTCGATCCTGCAGGAGAGCGGGTCGGAGTCGCCGAGCGGAGCGGGCAGCGGAGGCGGCATTAAGTTGGAGTCGGGCTACTACTGCGGCTACAACAGTCCGGCGCCGCCCGCCTTCGACCCGCCGCCCGACCGCGCCACGCCCTCCGCCATGCTCGTCGGCCAGGGCTTCAGTCAGTCTATTTATTACTTTACACTTTTTATTTTTAGCTTTTGCTTCGCGGGGAGCTCTCGTGATAGCAACGGTTATTAACCGCCGCATGCTTTATTTAGTTACTACTTTGTCCGCGTTGAAAAATTAAAAATTCAAATACGTAATATATGCTCGTAACGCCGACATTTTTAAATTTTAGATGATCCCAAGGGAACAGTAATTTCTTTTCTTTCTTGTGTCAGTTGAGTGGTTAAGGCGTGAAAAGGTAACAGACAGACGCGTATATTAATAAAAAGTATTTGAACTAATTGATACAAAATGAAATTGTGTAAGGCGACATCTGTGTGCAGGTATCGCGCACCCTTCGTCCAGCCTGAGCGGTGCGCAGACGCCGCTGGTCTCGTCCAACACCATCTTCTACCAACACGCGCCGCCCGCAGACACGCATCCCACCGGTGAGACAGCCCTTAGCTTCTTAGAACAAGTAGTCGCGTCGCGAGGCGTAGTGATGTAGTGGCGTAGTGATGTAGTGATGCGACTGGTCTAGTGATGCGTAGTGTTGTACTGTCCAGCGAGCGAGGCGCTGCCGCAACACGGGGGCGGCAAGTACGACGCGCCGCACGATTCGCTCGGCGACTTCGTCACCTTCGTGTGCCAGGAGCCCGACTCGCAGCCCTTGCAGGTGCACGGGCTCGCGCGCAGCCCCAAGCCCGCCTACTTCAGCAGCGCCATGCTGCCTCCGCCCCCGCTGCCGCCCATGGCGCGGCCCGTCGCCATCATCCGCTCCACCGGCGAAGCGGGGTCGCCTTCGTCCCCCGGCGAGCCGCGGTCGCCTCCCGGCTCGCCCCGTCGCCGCTCGCCGCACTACCGCGACTGCCACCCGCCCATCTCCCACTTCAACCACTTCCACTCGCAGCCGCAGCAGGTGTTCAGCTACGGCCCGCTCGGCGGCGTGGGCCTCGGAGGGGGCGCGGTGGGCGGCGGTGCGGGGGGTGCGGTGTGTGCCGCCAGCGGAGCCATGTCGCCTCCGGGAGGACTCGGCCTTTACGCGCCGAGAGCGCCGCCTAGAGCGCCACCAAGGTGACGCTTCCACTTACCTACTAAGGTTAAGGTCAGCAGACAGGTCGATGGTCCACTTGATGGTAGGTGGCTATGGCCTAGTCTTGAAGTAGAAAATCATTCGTCATATTCGATTGACCGTTTTCAGATGGAGCGCCTCTTTTTCGACATTGGAGGAAGAATTCAACATAATGACTGCACCGGCGGGGCCGGACCACGTGGTGCTCTTAGACGATGGTAACTTGTCATTATTCTGTGTGTTAACTGGTAACTGGTAACTGTCACTTCTGTGGAGCAACTTAGCTCCATCCTAAAGTTTAGTTTAGCGTTTTATTTGTGAAACGTAACTGCTTATTATAATTAAAAAAAGGTGTCTTGGCTAGTGAAAAAATGTACCTATATACCTACTATGACAACATCGTCTCGGTGGTTGTGTATTTCATTGTATGAAAAGTGTGGTTCGCGTTGAGGAACGAAACGATAGCGCGTTACAATAATAAACAAAACCTGCGATACGCTATTAGAGTTTGTATATTGTGAATTTCAGAGCGTTTCTTCCAATCGAACGTGATAACGTCGGAGGCGACGGCGATGGACACGACGGGCGCGCCCGTGGCGGTGGTGGACGCGGCAGACGATCTGGCGCCCGACAAGCCGCCGCCCGACTTGCGCTCGCCGTGATCCCCGCCCCCCGCGCCCCCCGCGCCCTCCGTGCTGCGTTGGACGCCCGCCCCGCCGCCTCACTGGCGACCCGTCACACACCGGACCACCTAGCCTCCCCTAGCCTCTCCTAGCTTCCTCTAGCCTCCTTTAGCCTCCCATCCCTCGCCCTAGCATGTCAAACACGGGCCTAAGAAAGTGGGACGCTACGCCGGCGCCACACCTTGGCTCGCTTGACTAATAGAACGGCCAATATTTTAACCAACTATTGGCTCCAATACCTATTCAAGACACGGACACACTATTCAAGAGTATTGAGCGTCCATCAAGAAGCGACTGCGTTAAACGTTGGCTATTGGACGCAAACTCATATTTTTGTCCAATATCTGTCCAAGACAGATAGTGACATGAATCCAATATATCCAATGTGTGCCGCCAGCCTTAAGTTAACAACTGACCGCAGTGAAATCAATTGAACAAAGTCGCATGAAATCGCTTGTGATTTTATATAATTTTTTTCAGGCCCGTGCGATAATTGTTAATTGCAAATTTTGTACACATTTTGTAATGTAGTTTCCGAAGGCTATGGGTGAAATTGGCGCGTGGATGTTGTAAATATTGATATTTAACGAAACGGGATCGAGAAGCGGCTGTAGTAGAAATTTAGTTGAATAAGAGAGTGTTTTCGACGCGCCGCTAGATGGCGCTGACGGTCGCTGCGCCATTTTAGCGGCGCGACGAAAGCACCATTTTACCGGCTGAGACCGTAACAAGAAACAATACTCCAATACTCCAAATACTGCAATACTCCAACTCCGTATTCGGTATTCGTGTAACATAACATAATTATAAAGAAGCTAATAAGATGAGAACGACATATTATATTCTAATATTTTTTATAGAATATGAATCGAGTACGATATGATCGAGCCTTCCAGTAATTTAGTGAAATAAAGTAAAATGAAATAATTGCAGCTTGTGACGATTATTTTGCCGAGCTGTTTGCCAGCTGTTTACCAGCTGTGAGCTGTTTAAGGGTTTATGGCTCATATTAAATAACAACTAAAGATAGAGTTCTGTGGATACACGCACTAACCAGTCATCAAAAAATAAAACTAGCCGTTGCAGGCGACTTCGTCCGCGCAACTTTATAAAGTATAGCCTATGTTACTCATTTATAATGTAGCTTTCTGTGGGTGAAAGAATTTTTAAAATCGATCCAGTACTTTTTGTGTTTATTCATCACAAAGAAAAAATACATTTTTAAAAAATAATATAGATAAGATCAGTAAAGTGTACAAAGTTCTGTCTGTAGTTGTTATTTGATCTGAGAGTTTTAGGAGAACATTATGCTTCCATTGACAAGCGTCAAGACACGTTTTATTGACGAAAGTGTGATAATATAAGTTGTTTTTTGTTTATTGTTGTGTGTTTTGTAATAAAAGGAATTAGGTTTAAGCGTATACTAGTGAAAAAAAATTAATTTATTTAAACGAGATGTGTATAAGAAAGACGAGCCTTGCTTAGATAGAGAGTAGTCGTAATTTAGTGGGCGACAGATGGCGCTAATAAGCAATAGCTCCGCTGTCGATTCGGAACATCGGAATAACTTCGTCGCTATAACCGAACAAACAAAGTTTCGAGTCGAAGGACATTTTAGAGGTGCCTTTCATAAGAGAAAACGTATAATAAACTTAATTAATAGGAACGTGTAAATTGTAGTGACGTTTTGATAAATCCATCCGCTCATGAACACGTAACTTTATATTACATTATATTATATTATATTATATTATATTATATTGTGTATAAATAAATAGTGTTTGACATTTGATTTCGTGGGTTTTTAACACGGGAGACAACTTCACACTGATATTCTTTTTATTTTACACTAATTTTGGTTAAAGTAAATAACGTTTAAAGCAGACTTTTCTTCTGATATCAATGAGTTTCGTTTAATTGGGAGTAATTGGTCTATCTATTGAGCTATCGTTAAAACTGTTACTGGGATGTTATACTCGCTCCAATTTGAATAAAAACTGGTTTAATTTTGTCAAGTTCTCTCTCGTGTTCCAAAATGTTGACGAAAGTCGAGCAGTCGGTGGTCGATATTGTCAAATATGAGGATTGTTCTCAATTACCCGTGGCCATACGAGACAAGCTAGTCATTAGAGTTTAAATTTAATATTAATTAAATAAAAAAATATAATATTTACATTTGTCGACGCCTCTCGTCCCGAGGGATCGCAACTAAAAATGGTGGCCAAATTACACTTAATGAAATCCAAATAATATATATATTATACACAATTTTAATAGATTTAGAATTACCTAAGTAAGTGTAACTAACTAAGTTCGTTACTTATTTAGGTGGCAAATGTTTTGTTGCAATAACTTTAGTCAATTAAATTAAATAACTGGAAACGCGTGACGCATTTGTTACCCGTGTGTTTTCGCACTCAACATTTAACTGACCGGCTTCGACTCGACTAAGGGCCGCCGCACACTGGCTACTTATCGCTTAAGCGATAGTTGCTGAAGCGACTATTCTATCGCTAGAGCGATCAAAACAGCACATGCTCACCTGGACAGATTCTCAACTGGACAGAAATGCACATACAAGTTCAAAATCATTTCCAGTGACGTCGTTGGTGTGGAAGGACGTAGGTATGTGCTGCATTGTGTCATAAACATAACTATATCATGTTGCATAAATGAGTTGCTAAAGCGACTAGAACGATCGCTCAACAGTTGCAAAGTTGTCGCTGCAACAGTTGCAACCAATATGAAGTCGAACTTAGACGAACCGCGTTGCTCGCGCGATCTAGCTAATGTGTTACAAAATTGGCAACAGTAGCCAATGTGTGGCCTCCCTAACTGATTGGCCAGGCATTTGAATTTTGAGTCCGATGGCTTGTAGGAAAGCGAGTTAAGGCGTTACAAGTATAGATGCAGTAGGCAACGTAATTGAGTTGAGTTCCTTTCGGTTGTCGCCTTGAATTTTTTACTAAAATAATAAATTAAAGTTAGTAGGAACGTAGCAATAAAGTGTAAGCAATAATTAAACGATAAAAATTAACGATAACGAAAGCTTTAGTGAAGCTAGAATCGGTACTGACCTAGTTGAACCTATTACTCGTGACGGTTGACGAGTACCAATTATATTATATTTTTTCTATGGCTGGAGCGGTTCGGTACGAGACGAAATAGCTGTGTCAATAGTGTCACAGAACAAAACAATAGTAGTTTCATATGGATAGAGTCTATAGCCGCTGTCGTAGGCGTGTAGGCGGTCAAGCGGTGGTTTAGTCAATTGCTAGCCGTACACTTTGTTAGAGGATACGATATATACAATACAATATATATTATATAAACCCGTTAGACGAATAAAAAAATAGATCTGATCCGCTCGGGGTAACCTTGCGACGTGGTAAGGCAATATTAATTGTTGGAGACGAATTTAAAAGCTCATTGGTGCCGAAATTTTCTAGACTGTGATTCGATTGTTCATTCTGAACGTGTCTTATATTGAAATAGTCGTTTTTGTACGATCGGCGGTCGACGTTGAGACGATGAGGCAAATTAAAAATTAAAAATTTAACATAACGTATTAATAGACAGACGAAACATGTTGTATGAAATGCATTCGTTGTAGTTATGATAGACGTTGGATTGGGATTATTTTTTCATTTGGAACTGCATTACATTAGTCGTTCGGTAGATTAAGGCTAGGTTTCCACTATGCGGGATGGGCGTATTTACCGAGCCGGTAAAACTGACGGAAAGTGGCTGTACATATGAAACTGTCCACTATGCTGGACCTGGTAAAAACGCCAATTAAGCATCGGCAAGGATTGGTATTTTTACCGGTAACGATCGCCACTTTTACCGTTTCCACATCCCTTCCTAATCCCTATCCTTAATCCTTCTGTGGTCGGCTGTATATTTGCAGCACCAGTAGCGTTGCTTTTGTTATAGGCAACGGTAACTATCTATTATCGAGTGGGCCGTCAGCCTGTCTGTCGAGTTTAACATAAAAAAACTTGGCGCCCGCTTCTATAAAAGTAGGAGCATGGCGTGAAGATAATTTAATACTGAAATCAAACGTCAATGAAGCGTTATCCGGTTTAATGTAAACACAAACATACGAATGTCGATTTCCGGCAAATCTGCCTTACCGGCGTAGTGTGAACCCAGCCTAACAGCTTTTCAATTGTTTCGGCGCGAGTGGCGAATCGCTGGGACTCTGTGGTCCGGTTAGCCACCGCGTGCCGACGTATTAATTTAGCACCAGTTATACTATATGAAGTAATAATTGAAAGCCTAAACATTATGTGCCTTAGATACAACAATATTGTATGATATTTATGATGCGTTCTATACAACGTGCTAACTAGTGTTAAATGATGAATTCATTGTTAGTTCATTGTTAGAGTTGTTTTTTCGCGAAGGCTTCTAACTCTTAAATCCGAGGCGATTTTTTTTTGTCACCGAGTCGTCCGGACCATTGAGGTATTATATACTAACTTACTGGAGAAGCTATTCAAAGTACAAATGATGCTCTATTTCGGTAACGGTTAAGGCTAAAAGCGCTGCATTAATAAAGTGGTCTAATCAAAGGATGCAAACATGCAGCGCTAGATCGTTTCTTGATTGTAATTTTTATAGCAACATGGCGTCCACAGAAATATTTGTTTGATAATAAAACTAAAATACTTGATTATAATTTTTTTACTCATCGATGAAAATTTATTCCTTTGTTAAAATTTTTGGGTTTTTTTATGCAATAAACATTTTAAACACTTTTCTGATAAACGTGATCGCACAGCGAGCGCCTAGTGATTGAGTGAGTGAGTGAGTGAGTGAGCGAGCGAGCGAGTGAGTGAGCGAGTGAGTGAGTGAGCGAGCGAGTGAGTGTTGTGAGGTGCCAGCACCGCACTTTATTGCACATTATTTTACGCCTCCAGTAATACATATTAACTCAATGGTTCGGACAAGAGACTTCCCATCCCCGTCTTGTATCCTTATCCCTCGATTCGTTGTCAGCAGCCGAATCCAGTGGACGTTTGTCATTCTCGTCATCTAATAAATTAATTATCGTACTATAAGTATTGCTTCGAAGCGTAGACTCGCTGAAAATGTAAAATTATAATAATTCTACTATATATAATTATTGTATAATTTTAGTGATTATATTAAATTGTACCCATTTAAGTACCTTACCTATATAATTATTAAACATTTTTACTGGCATGCATAAGTATCTATTATACCTTACTGTACCTACGAAGTTTCGATTAGACGCGTTATTTGTTTTTTTTTTAAACGAGATACTTACTCGCTAAGACATATATTTTGATTCCTGCGTGGCTTTTTAATATTATAGTCCGGTCGCGGAGCAGGAAGAATTTCGTACAATGACCAACTTGCCTACTGACAGTGGTCTCAAACTTTTTTGTATAAAGTGCGTATTTATGTAAAATATTTAAAAAAGAAAAAAATCCAATTAAAATTGTTATTGATTTTATTAATTCACCGTTTCGACTCGTTTTTTAAATTGATTAACCTTAACGCAACCTATTACAGACCTTACTTTCGCAGATAAAACGGTTTGCAATCCCTTAAGACTTCGGTAATTACATCTGTGCGAGCGAGACGGTAATATATTTACTCGGGAGCGACAGAGACAGGTAATAACAGGGCAATGTACGAAATTCTTCCTGCTCTGCGACCGTGCTTTACCATGTCTACCCAATAATTGAAATCACATATACTTACCATTTATTAACCAACTATATTGTACCTCCGCATAATTATTGTACACACGAGAACAGAACACCTATAATCCCCTCGACATTATCCCGCGTTTTTATCCCTGAATAAAAAAAAATTGCAATGACAAAGAGGAAACATCGATCCGTCTTGTTGTTAAGTTATGTGGATTTCTTAAATTAAATATTAACATACATACGTAAATAGAGATTAATTATAAGACATAAATATATAACCGATAGAGAAATACTTCTAGTTACGAATTATTATTTCATTTTTACGCAATTATTATTATTATTATTATTTTATTAACTGTTCTAGCGAATTTATTAATTATTTTTAGTGTTTATATTGTGTCCATCGCCCAATATTATTGTGTTTAGTTGAATGAAAATAAAGTGCTTTCCCTATTTCACTTATTTTGTATGTAACACTTGTTTTGAATGGACATTTTCGATCGTCGGCTCGAATGACCTAAGCGCCTAAGCTGAGGTCATTCCATCCGCGCATTGCATTCGACTATAAACTGAAGAAAAAAAAAATAGACTTGTAAAAATGTTACAACATGTATTTTTAACCTATACATACATAGTAAGATATTTATAGAATTCGAGTCGTTTAATTATTTCGAACGACTCTTGTTATAATGAAAATTGGTGCTTGAAGCTTCAAACAAAATATGGTACGGCACAGGGAAAGTGTCGTCGACAGGTGGGTAGTAGTCAAAAAGCTAAAATGAAATGAGGGTAGTTCTGAGTGAGCATTACTCGAAACCCGTATTTTATGGCACGGCATGCGTTGTTATGCTTACATTTGACGAGGATTCATCAACTGTCAAAATATTATTATATATTTGGGATGTGAATTCCGCACATAAAAATCATTCATTTTTATATACTAGACTCGCTGAATGGCGTATACTTAGCCGTAACTCATTTTAAAGCGAAGGATGCGTAAGCGCCATGTATTCCATGGCGTTTACGACCTTTTCGTCGCGAACTCTTATCGCGTTTGAAAAACAATTTTGTTCCGATCACCAATTGAGTCATATTTCGATGTTTTCATGGGATAAAACTGAGTACGCATGAAAAATGTATTGACTCATTACTAATGGCTAAGAATTACTAAGAAAAATTCTTTTCCGATAATTCATTTGTTAAATATTCACTTAAATTTAGTTGAATACCAATGAAATTAGCATTATTATAATTTTTGAAGTATATTTTTTAAAATTATTGGTTGAACCAATAACAATTTTTTTTTTAATAAATAAGTAAAATAACCTCTTTATTTAAATAAATAATTAATTATACTGTATTTTATATAGGTAATTATATAGTTATTTTTTATTTGCAATATGCAACTCATTTATTGAAACATCATAATATTGAGTCAATAAAAATCAATGCACAATATTCAATTTGCAGAATAACACCTAGGCTTTTTACAGACCCTAGGTTTTTCTTTAAAAATCTCCATATCTATAAGATTTTATTAAAATGTCTATAAAAACTTGATGAATTCTATTTTTATTGTCAAATGAAGTGAATAGTTACCATAAATGTATAATTTCATTGATATAATATTGATATGTGTAGGAATTTACATTCCAAAAAAAAACAAGTCGCACAAATATGAACAGCAGTTGGCAATGGCAGTTGGCTTGACGAATTTCAAGTCCCCGTCACAATGTAGGCAGTTATAATAATGTACTCGTAGGTAAACTTTGCTCAATATCGATGAAAACCGAAAGTGTTACAGTTGATGCAATACAAACAAACGAACAAAAACAATTGACTTTTATTTTATACTATCCTATTTCCAAATTATTCCTTTTTTTTTAAATTTATTTAGATTACATACAGCCATAAATTTAAAAAAATATATATTTTATAGATTATATCAGGCCTAAAGAATTGTAAAAAATATACTTAATTAAAAAAATAAAATTATAAAAAGAAAAAGAAGACAATACAAGTGATAAAAATTATTTTTTCAAAAGTAATTCGCCAATTTTCTTTTTGTAAGAATTCAAATTGTTGGAAAATATGTCAAAATTCATTCCATAAAAAAAGGTTCAAAATTGAAGGTTATATATAGGTTTATGGCAGGGCACACTTTTCGCAGTTATTTGGGCAGCCCGTCTGGCGGCTGTAACCACCCCCTTGCAGAAGAACACAGTGAAATAACAGCACAGGTGCTGTTTTGTTTCGGTGAGTGAGTACGGGATGTCAGCAGAGCCTTATCCTTAATAGGCAGCGTACTTGCAGCACCTATGGCGTTGCTTGAGTTGTGGGTGACGGTAGCCAACCAAAAAGTGGACAATCAGCTTGTCTGTCGACCTTTACATAAAAAAATCTATTATGCATTATATAAAAATGAATCTAATTAGGTATGTTTGTCTTCAATGGATTCCAAAACCGCTCAACTCGACTCCTATGAAAAGGCGGACAAATTAGGAAGGTTTGTACCTATATAAAAGATTGCACCCCGGGCGAAGCCGGGGGTTGCTCACTTGTGCTTTGCATTTTTTTTTTAAATTGAGTCACTTGATGTAAGGTAAGTTGCAGATGCGGCCGAAGGTGGACCACGCTCACCTATTAAGTGCACATCTACCCTAGACTTGAACAAAATAAATAAATAAAATAAAATAAATATCTTCACACATTCCACACAGCACCATCTAGTTCCACAGTAAGCAACTAATGCTTGTATTATGGATACCAGACAGTTGATATAATTATACTACATAGATTACTTTTTTTTTTGTAAATACATACATATTATAAATACAAAACATCCATGTCTCAGTTACAAAGGTTAAATGTTAACACATAAACATTCGCCCCTAGCGGGATTCGAACCCGCGACCGTTTGGTTTACAGCTAGGCTTACTAGCCACTAGACCAAACGTGTCGTCGACCCCGAAGACCCCGAGGTTGTAATTTTGAGGGAACACAGACGCAGGCAGTGAGTTCCACTCCCTAGCGGTTCGGACAAGGAAGGTGGAACTGTAACGCCTGTAAGTTCGGACAAGGAAGGTGGAACTGTAACGCTTCGTGCGTGACCGAGGAACATCAACCACGAAGGGATGAAACCCTTGTCCGCGCCTAGTGCTCCGCAAGTGGAACTGTTCCTGTTGGATCAGATCGTATAGAATGGACGCACACTCTCCATAGTGCAGACGATAGAAAATTGATAGGCATTCTACTTTTTGGCGATGCTGCAGGCTTTGAATTTGAGACTCCACAAGGTCTTACACATAATTTTAAAATAAAATGGGAACCTAAAAAGCAGTTGTCTATTTAATGGCAAGTGGCCCATTTCTGCTGCAGGACGTCCATTGGTGAACATAGGCGTAGCCTATGTCTAGCAGTGGACGTTCTGCCACTACTTGCCACTGCTTGCCACTGCTTGCCACTGCTTGCCACTACTTGCCACTGCTTGCCAGCTCCAGAACAAAGGCAACTATGAAAAGTTAAACTTCAAAGTTAGCCCTACCAGGAATCGAAGCCAAGATTCCTGAGACAGAGAGAGCACTTTAACCACTCGACCAAGGGATTGTTTAATTTAATAATTAAAAAAAATCATTAGCAATAAATAGCTGTGATTTTAATTATGGATAAAAAAAGTAATTTTTTTATTTATTATTACCCATTTTTTTTTAAATTAATCTTTTTAACTCGTTTGGCGTTTAATGATTTTTAAAATAATTAGAAAAAAAAAATTAAATAAATGACATTTTATTTAAAAAAAAAAAAAAACAAGTTTCCAATATACACTTTGTATGCTAATTACCTATGTTATGTTAGGTATTTAGGTATCAGGGCATTGCCTCAACTCGGCATGCAGTGCGTCATGTCAACTCATGTCAATTCGTTAATAAAATAAAATATAGATACGACTTCTATAATAAAATGTAACACAAATATAATATATAATTATATGCTATGTAGTAGGTGACATTTTTAATTTTAAATTTTGTTTCTGTCCTTACAGGTTTATATTTTATTTATTCCAATTAAAGCTTAAAGCTACTTACACGAGAAAAATTACAAAATATTTAATTAAGAAACAAAACATCAAACAGGCAGACAAATGTCACCAAAATTTAATATAAAATGTTTCAACAGCTTGGATCTATATTCTCCAAAAGATTTTGCCTGTTTTATATGCAAAGGTAATTCGTTAAAAAGTTGTTTTTTTACCACATGTTGTCCGTACCTTTGGTACCTTTGGTACCTAAATATACCTCTTTCTATGTTTTATGTAAATTATAATATATATTGTCTTTTCATGTATCCGTCATAGTTATAATAATGTCTGTATTTTTGCTAGTTTCATATTATTTATTAAATTGTAATAATAAGACATAACCTTGGAATTATGGTTTTGTGATAGAGTTAACAACAACATGGCTTGCTCGTCTAGTTATTCATAATTTTATGTTTTATTAAATTATGCACTCGGTTTACTGGATCCTTCGATAGGCGAAATTTTTTAAATTATTTTCTTTTTAATGTTTCGGACTTTTATTGTACAAACTCTTCCCCGTTACCGGTGACTTTAAATGGCGGTTAGCTTACTTGACACATGGTAAAAGAGGCCTTATTATAATAAAATCGTATACGAGCCGTGTCTGTACCTACATGAAATATTAAAAAAAAAAAAAATACTCACTCATACCTCATCAAATTATCTGTTTTGTTGGGGATTTTGATGCAGTTTTCACCGTCAGATAGATAATATTTCTGAGAAGTTTTATGCCTAATAAAATCCAATTAAATTTTTATGTACAACCAAGTCGACAACCAAGCTCACGTAGGCTAAAACTTAAAAGCTTACATAAAATTATACTTAGTTCTTCTAAAATCATAAAGAAAATTCCGTAATAGCATATCTTTATCTGTTAAGGTTGAATCACAGTAATCATTTCTTTACATATTATAAATCCCCGTTATGTCTGTTTTTCGCTGACTAAGTACTTCTAAACCAACCTACGGATTTTTCCCTTATGAAAAGAGGGAAGGAGGAAGAAACGAGCCTTCCTATAAAGGGTGAAGCCTGGAGCGGGTCGCTAGTATAAAATAATGTGATGGTTTGAACAGAACAATATAATTATGTCAAATACGGAATGTATGACTAATATATTGTTTAATTTTGACAACTGATGAGTGAGTTCAGCAATTTACTCTTAAAACCTTTATATAAGCGAATTACCAAATACGAGTATGTCTAATTGTTCAAGTAATTGTTAATTAATTGTTCAAGTAATTGTAACTCAACTCATTGACATTTTATAAATGAGGTTTAATCCAATAAATCGAACTGGAATACAATCAATGCGCGGCGGGATCGCGAAAATCAATAGTCGATGCCAACCATACCACGAGGCCTACATTTCGCGGGAAAGTTACGCGGTACCACACGCCGCAATCGCGTAAGCGAAAATCGACTTTATTCTCATATGCACTAGTTTTATTTTAGCTTGAAAAAGTTTCGCGAATGGAACCTTGTCACAGTATACGCCGAATGAACGGATAATCGACGCCTAGCCTTGTGCGATATCGATTTTACTAGGGGCTGCTTTTCCAACGAGCGAAGCCTCGCACATATAGCCGTCTCCCTCACTCTTATGCGTGGAAAACACGCGTAGAATAGTAAAGGAGATGTCGGTGATTTCGTCATCAAGGACTGGGGCTACTGCCACGGCGTTGCCATGACAACGGGTCGCACGGACTGTTAGATTTTCGATATTGGATCGCATTATCAATTTTTCTATATTTTTAGTTCGCTGATGAAAACGTTCGTCATAAATGTTTACGTTGATGATGACGAAGATCGTATTGCCAACGTAACGGTACAAATGGATGAGCAGGTAGACAATTTTGTTATAAAATATAATTAATTAGTCATCATACCTACCTAGCTTTTGAGATTTTTTCAGTATTTACAAAAACAAGATGGCGTTATTTGTTTTATTGGTAAATTTGAAATGAACTAGGTACTTAATTAGAAAAAATACTTTCTTAATAAACTCACAAATATGTATATCAGTATAAAACCGTCTATCAGTGTATATCAGTATTAAATCTAAAATATAAAAATTAAATAAAAAATCGAACTCTATAAAAAAGCAGTTGGTACTCTAATAAAGCAAGCAACCGAAGGCCTCAATATGTTTAAACAAAAATACGTAAAATTCGTCACTTAAATTTTTAGTATACCTATACTAAATTTTAAATTTGAACTTGTAACTTGTAAAAAAAAAATTTATCCCCCTTTTGGGCTATACACTATCCAGTAAACAAAATATAATTCAGGGCCTGCCCCATCGGCCTGCTTACAAATAAAATCAGTTAAGGAATATTTTCAAACGCATGAAACCTTATTAATAAAGAAATATGACATTTAATATCACAGGAAGAGGCGGAGGACGCGATTAATATACATCCGCCTTCGAAACCTCACAAGTTTGATTTAAAAAAAAAAAAAAAAATATGCAGAAAGGTCGATGAACTCGGGTATAGTGGCACGAGTCATTCACAGGTGTTGCGGTCGATGGTTCGATTTTTAAAAAAGATCGATATCTGACGTCACGTGCGCACGCGCTATATGGGGGTGCGCGCGCGCAGCTGTCGTCGCAACAAACAATAGCTTATGCTAATGAAGTAGGGTGCCACCGAAGGGTATAGGCAAATGTATTTTTTTTTAAATAACAGCCCCAGAGACAGCATTTATTTCACACGTACTATAAAATGTACTTTAGTTAATATAGACATGTAGGTATATTGTTAGATATAAGGCGTCTATGAAAATGTTGTCAATTCTTGCTCTGTCTATAATAATTATAGCCCCTTACTCGTTTGAGACAATATTTCCATTAGCATAGAAATAGGTACTTGTATTGTGTACCTACGGATTTTAAGACATCATTATCAGTCTGTGTCTTGCCAATGCTGGACGTAGACCTCTCCAAAGGCTCGCCATGGTGGAGCACGGTCTTCTGTCCTTCGCATCCAGCCGCTTTGTGTGAAGCCTTTCAGGTCGTCTGCCCACCTGGTCGCAACGCGTCCCACGCTGCGTTTTACAATTTTAATTAATTAATTTATAATTTTAAGACTTTTAAGGCTAATATATAATGATAACAGTAAAACCCTTATCCTGTGTTATCAGTTGTAATTATTATTAAAATCTAACTATATACTATTAAAAAAAAATTAATATCAATATATTAATATATAACTAATAATATATATATATCATCAATTTTAAACTTGTGAATGAGGATCAGTACATTTACCATGAGTTTACAATGACCGCAATCGCTATTTATATGGATATTATATGGAATATTATTTATATGGAAAATTGCCAATTTGACATTGACAGTTGACAGCGAGTGCGGTCATTGTAACTCATGGTACTGCCGTGAGAGGCAACATAACATAATTACTGGCAGAACGCACAGATTAATATACTCGTAACTTGGTCTTCAAACATTGTGGCCATATGGACTGATAGTTTATGTTCAATTATAAATATAGATATTAATTTAAATTACTTAAAATTAATTCAGTTCCATAAATTAACACAAATCCCATAATAATAATAATTATAAATTAACAATTGACCTTAATATTTTTTATTTAAATATTAACTTAATTTAAACAACGTTCAATGTGAGTAGCGGGCGCAGACAGGACGTACCTACTGTAGCATAGGGGTGGACGGTTCGGTAGTCAAACTAGTAAAGTTAGTGTCGCCCTGGATATATTTTTATCGATGTCGATAAAATAAGTAACTATTTTTCAATTATTTTTCTCTTGTCATCCACATTCGACTTCCGATACTAGGTTGGTTGTACAGTCTACAATAATTATATAAAACTAAATTTTTTTTTGAAATAAAACAAAATCTCGTCATATTTGAATTTTAAATTTTAAATATAAAATTGGGTATGGCTGTGTTGTAGACACGTTCGTGTATTTTATGTGAATACGTTACGAGTAATTATCTTTGAGCGTATTATATGTATTTATGTCTATATATCCAACGAATTCGAATATACACAAAATACTTACACCAAAGACATCATTGATCTTTTAGCTATTGAGTTGTGTAATTAAATTTTTTTATGTAAATGATAGATAGATATGTAGCTAAGAGCATAAAACTCTATTTTCTGATTTTGTTATCATCAATTTTCTTTTGCCTCCCACTGCCAAAAAACCAATACGTATCTCTACATTTCGCAATCCTTATGCGCAATTTTATCTATAAACGATATCGATATTCGTCGTATGCACATCACTCGAAGCCCTTTGTCAAACGCCAGGTGTCGGGCTGGGTCATTGTTGTGCAGTCGCAATGTATATATACCATATTATATACATTGTGACTGCGTGAGTCTGTCTAGAATCATAACAATCTAAGTTTTTGAAGGGTGCCTTTAGGACTGAAATCAACTCGTAGTCTCAAAGTGAGTGCTGTATAAATGTAAAAAGATAATGGTCTATAACTTATATGGATCTTATAAGAAAAGTCAGCTAGAGGGATATGTTTGGGGTTACTTTGCACGATCGAATAAGAAATTTGTTGATCCGCATATTATAAACAAATGTTACCGACAAAAACCACCGAATTAGTACGGAGAAGTGGCAATAAGCAGGATAAATAATACCTATTCTAGGAAATTTAGGTGGCTTTAATGTCCTAGTAGGTATTTACCCATTAGATGGACAGATGACCTAAATAATAAATAATTGGCCACGGGTCGACGTCGGATCAAGGCTGCTTATGACCGGTCCTATTGGAAAAATATGGGGACGTCCTATGGCTGAGATGTTAAAAATATAAAATTTAATAACTATTTTTTATAAATACTACATAAGTAGTATTAGTTATACATTGACAGAGTAAGAAGGGGTTTGAAACATGATTCATCGCACAAAACGCCGCGTGCTACTCGGTCTCAGGTCACGCCGTGAGGTAAGCTTACAGCTTTACCGCGGGTTTGCTCCACTATCCACTACTAAAGACAACGGCTCAAAGAGGACAACGTCCTCACCAGAACACTACGAAACTGTAGCATAAGGCGAAGGGCTTTTATTTGCGTGATCTACATTGCTTGCTTAAAATTATTGAAAGTAGCCCAGAGTTATTGCTACGAAGCAATGGACAGCAACTGTCACGATATCGGCGACAATGGGAGCTATAACACCGCAGGGTAGGTTAAGGGTGCATTGTGGGGAGATTGCGTAAAAAGGCCTAATAAATAGGAGTTGTGTTTTTGTAAAATGAACTCTAAACGGAAGTGGTAAAGTAGGATTTGGTTGGGTTCACTAGATAGATATGGTGTTAGGAAGTGAGAATGTAGCCAAAATGTAGGGGTGTTTGCAGGACGAGGGGGACGCGGAGCGGAGGGAGGGAAGGGTGCGACGCGCAGGCGTGTTTCAGTCGCCAGCGCGACCCCGCTGTCGCCGGCCGCGCGCAATGGACGACGCCAGAGCGCGCGATCGCGCGCCGCTTACTGTCATAGTCGCCCCTACTAACGCGTCGCCGCCCAGACTCTCTCCGGCTGATTTACTGCCCGACGGCGATGCGGCGTTTCACCCTTTGTCCGCAGTCAACGGACGACTCACCCCGCCGGGGCTCGAACCGGCGTCCTACGCCACCCTCACGCCGCTGCTACCCTTGCCGCCCATAAGCACTGTCTCTGACAAGTTCGCGTACCACGCCGGCGGCACGTTCACTGTGATCCAGCAGCAACAGTCGTACGCGTCATTGTCGCCTACCCCCTACAATGAGCCACTGTCGCCACAGTCGGCCTACAGCAGACGTAGCGCGTCGCCAAACTCATTCGAGAGGCGGTCGCCAACTCCGCCTCTGCCGAGCCCAGGCCTCGACCTCAATGCAGCACTATTAGCCAGAGAAGAGCAAGCGCAGCAAGCCCAAGCTCAAAACGACACAGAAGAGATTAACACTAAGGAACTAGCTCAACGAATTAGCGGCGAGTTGAAGAGGTACTCTATACCGCAGGCGATATTCGCTCAGAGAGTGTTGTGCAGGTCCCAGGGGACGCTCAGCGATCTGTTGAGAAACCCGAAGCCCTGGTCGAAACTCAAGTCTGGAAGGGAAACGTTCAGGAGAATGTGGAAGTGGCTCCAGGAGCCAGAATTTCAGAGGATGTCGGCGTTGAGGCTAGCAGGTGAGATTGCATGATGTTTTCGCGTTTGTTATCATAGCCAAGTACAATGATACTAGGTACTTATTTTAAAATATTTTCGTCAAAAATTGTAGTTCAAACAAATGTATTGAGAAGATACATTTTTGTTGAGGCATAAAGTTTAATTCGTTTCTTGTCCTTACAGCTAGTATAAAAAAATCAGAAATATTGTATGGGGATATAATTATTACAACGAAGCTACAAACATATAGGTATAACCATAGAGTAAATAGTACTTTACTGGTTAAGTATTATTTACTCTATGGTATAACCAATAATACTTAAAATATGTAGCTTCAACAAAGTTTTGATGTGGTTAACAATCAATCTCATTTAGATTCCGATTTAATTATGATATTTTCTATTCTGAATCAACATTATCATAGTCCTAATCTAGTCAGTTAGTCTTTCTATTAAACAATTAATATAATCTTGTCTTTAAAGACAAATATCAGAGGCTTCAGAGAGATACCAAGAACAGTTTGTTAGAGATACATTTGTTTTTAAGATCTCTTGACTTGAAAACCTGTTGATGATCTTGGTTTTCAAATTGTATTTATATATCTTTAAAATTATACTGGTTTTTACAAGTGTCAAAGACACTTTTCTGACAATTATATATAGTCTACGTTCTTCTTCATGACTTATAATAAACTGCATCACAATTGATGCTTGCTTTGTGTAATTAAAAACGTATCTCTAAGCACAAAAGTTGTTTGTGCTTAGTGCTTAGTAAGAACTGTTGGACAATGTTTTTTTCCTTGTCATTTCATTTTCAAATATTCGTTGAAGTTCGAGGATGATTTTTATGAAGAGAAAAATTGGAAAAAATGCCCCGAAGAACGTTTAATACACATTTATGATTTTTCCATCCAAAGTTCTATAGTTGACGATTTAAATGTTTCAATCAAAAAATTTGACGTCACGTTTGTTTAAATTGGCTTTTGACTGAACGAGTCAATTTTGAATATTATAATTAGTTATTTAAATAATATTTTTCCTAGGGTCAATTGTTTTTGTAAAGCTAAAACGCCTAATAATCACTATAAAGCGTAACCTCAAAATGAGCTAAACGGGCATCTAGATGATGATTCATCTCATAAATAAAAAAAAGCGATTATATTGCATGTATTCCACTATGGTAAACAAATAACAAAATGGCCATATATATTTTATCGTTTACAAACAAACATGACTCGATCGTCAGCTGCTCCATCGATTCGACAGGAATCGATGGCTGCTGCTATCGCCTGTAGAGCGGGAACCTACATTTGTTTTTCAATACTAATCCGTACTAATATTATAAATGCGAAACTATGTTTGGATGTATGGATGTTTGTGACTCTTTCACGCAAAAACTACTGAACAGATCACCATGAAATTTTGCGTACACGTTGTCTGAGACACCAGAAAGGATATAGGGTACCTTTCATCCAGAAAAAGGACTATTCCCGAGGGATAAATAAAAAATAAAAAACTAACGCCTGGCCAAAGTGTTATAGCAACACGAGGTCAAGCTTTATAATGCTTTTTTTTTTATTTTTCAATGTGGACGAAGTTGCGAGCACCAGCTAGTATATTAATATACCGTGCTATAATTATATATTACGGTATACGTTGGTGACGTCATAGAAATATATATTACTAGCTGGTGCTCGGGTACCTTTCATCGTTCAACGCGGACGAAGTCGCGGGAACCAGCTAGTATTCTATACTAATATTATAAGATTTGATTGTTTGTTTGCATTGAATAGGCTCCGAAACTAGTGGAGCGATTTGAAAAATTCTTTCACTGTTGGGAAGCTATATTATCAACGAGTGACATAGACTATATTTTATAAAGTTACGGGTACGAAGTCGCGTGCAACAGCTAGTTATTTAATAAAGAGAGAAAGATTTGTATTTTTATATGTTTGTAAGGAATAAACTCAAAAACTAACGGGCCTATTTCAAAAATCACCTATCACCTATAGAAAGCTACATTGTCAGGGAGTAATATAGGCTATATTTTATAAAGTTACGCGGACGAAGTCGCGTGCAAAGCTAGTTCTATATAAATTGCTTCTAAGTTTTATATGATCATTTATATTGTTTTATATATATTTATGTATTTCCCACGAATGGAACGAGGAAATAAGGCTGGAACGAGGAAAGATTTTGGAATATTCATATAAAAATGCTCCCATTAGTTAGTTCAATCACTTTTGTTGATGTTTGGAAAGGCTTCGATGTATTCAATCGTTTCTTCTATTAGACTTTTCATTAAAATGTAACTTTGGCCTCCTGGTCTAGAATAATATAGTTCTAATGACCTATATTTTATTTATTAAATCCCGAGAGTTTAGCATTTTAACAAGTGATTTTAAAATATTATTATTTAGACTATATAAAAATGCTATCAATCCTTCATATTGTGTTATGTTAAGTTACGTTATGTCATCTCAAATATTAAATGTTATATATATATATGTTATATGTCATGTTGTTTTATGTTATCTCATATGTTATGTTATGTTATGTTATATGTTACATCATGTCAAAAGTTATGATCATGCACATGTCATGCATTACAATAATTTTTGGAATCGATACTTACTCGCTAAGATATTTTTTTTATAATATCTGTTTCAATCTTTGATTGATTACATTTAAAATAATTATTATTTATATAATAATTTTTGACCTCTTTTTAAAAGGTCGGTTTAAATTATCCTTTTAAATCGTTACCTACTATTTTATATCTACAGACGAAAAAGTATTGGCTATAATATAAGTCGTATAATGACTATAGACGGGTTGGTCTTGGACTGTCTAGAATACAATCTGACTACATTTACAAAATATACAAAATATAACGACGGCGAAGTGACAATACCTCCTAACTAACATAGACAAAATTTTACACAAAGTGGAAAAAACGGGTTGGTCTTGGACTGTCTAGAACACAATCTGACTACATTTGATTTTTGCCTAGAGCTTAAATTGACTACTAAGTACATAATGAGTCGAGCACTCAAATCTACTATGACAAAAATTGACTAGTACCGAAAATATCTAGAACACATTTCGCCTACAATGTATGTAGTTATAGATATAGATGTAGTTCTTTCAGGCAAGATAAAGATTCACGTTACTAATAATTCTTTCTCTACACTTTGTCCCTTTTTGTAGGTAATTTGCAACACGATTCCTAAAATATAAGGGAATGCCTGTTATAGGCAATTTAACGAGAGTTGGCACGTGCAACACATTGATTGACAGATTGCTCATATACCTACCTCTTTTTTTTATTTTTACAGAGATCTCAGATCTCTATCCAAAAGATTTCATAAACATTGCGAAATTGATTAAAATATACCTAACGACGGAGAAGTGACAATATCTCCTAACTAACATAGGCAAAATTTTAAACGTTTTGGTCTTGGACTGTCTAGAACACAACCTGACTACATTTGTTTTTTGCCTAGAACTTAAATTGACTACTACATAACGTTTAGTTTCCTGAAAACTTCATAATCAATATACAAATAAGTTACGCTAAGGAAAGCTAAGTTTTATCAAAACACGCAGAAATAGACCTTAAAGGCAATGGCATAAGAATGTAATTTTTATCAAAATCGTTGAGTTAGAGAGGTATTGTCACTTCGCCGTCCGTTTCATACAAAATGTATGAGAAAATGAATTTTCTTCATATATTTTTTTTTCGTGAATATTTTTCCGAAGTTTTAATAGTTATTCTGATATTCGGGGTGGAGACAAATTCAATAAAACAAAGATCATATTAAATCGGTTCAGCCGTTCTCGAGTTATAAATGGTGTAACTAACACGTCTTTCTTTTAATATATATGTATGTCGCAGTATAATCGGAAGAAACGGATTTTTGCAAAAATGCTAGTAAAATTGCAAAACACCGTATAATAGGAAACTAACAATGAATTTTATAATCATCCGAGTTACTTTCAGGATCTTTGCGAAAATCCGACCAGTTTTAGGTAAGTCGCGATAATAAACGCTCAACTGTCATAAGTCTTGAGCTCTGATTGGCCGAAATGAACGTTACCTACTGACGGATGCGCTGATTGACCAACCAGAACAGAGAACCTATACATCATTGACCAATCAGCGTTTCATTTTCTAATCGTCCTAAACAAATTGGGATTTTTGCAGAGATCCTGAAAGTACCTACCTTGGATGATTACAAAATTCGTTGTTAGTTTCCTATTATCCGGTGTTTTGCAATTTTACTAGGATTTTTGCAAAAAATTGTATTATCCGATTATACTGCGATATACATATATAAGATATAAAAAATGCATTGGTGTGTGTACTATGAGTGAACGTGTCATCTTTAGTTAACTCACCTTTAGTTAACAATTGAACTGCATAACATCAATTTTGTCTTAAATCTGTATACGTTAAGCACTTTTAGGTTACTAAATCTAGAGTTGGATATTGTGTGTTTTGAGGACTTGAAAAATATAAAAGAAGTTGTACTTTTTTAACATATTTTTATGCATTTTTTTTGGTGAAAACTAATATATGTTATAGGTACCTTAAAACCTATCTCGTCTATTGGTATTTCCATAGGTAATTGAAAACTGAATCAAAATTGGTTAAGCGATTTTGGAGTCCACAGAGAACATAGATTATTATAATTTATAAAAGACTAGCTGTTGATAATGTAGCTTTTATAGGTGAAAGATTTTTTAAAATTGGCCTACTTAGTTTTTGAGTTGATTCATTATAAACATTCAAATAATCTCTCTTTATATTATATTAGTGTAGATATAAAGATTTGAGGTAGTTTTTTTTTTACGTGTTACCAAGATCTGTTAAAATTCTTATGCACCTAGTTCAGATCCTTGGAGCAGGTGTGACTGTACATTTTATAGTTTTCAATTGTTTAACAGTAGCGTGTATAAGAATGACACTAAAAATCAATAAATAAATTTAATAAAATATTGGTCAGACGTGGGACACAGTGGGTCAGACGGACACTTTCATTCAGCTGGTCAAACCTTGCGGGGGCTCCAAAGGGTCGATAGTCCAAAATTCGTGTATGAAAGCATCTGTCTGTGTGCATTGAAATATTATCAGGTGCACGAATATTCCGTAATAATTCCGACCACGAACAACATTAGTTAGAGGCACATGGCGGTGTCCTCCCCCCTCCCCTCTCCCCCCCCCCCTCCCCGAGGCACCCTCGCCACTCGTGTGACGTCACTCCCTCCCGTGTTACCCCTCCGTATCGATCGGTGTTGCCCCGCGCCACCCCATTCGTACACCCCCTCCGTCCGGTAGACAACTTTATACTGTGGATGTATTTTGTATGTGTGGCAATTTTATATGTCATTTGCAAAAGTATTGTAAACTGGCTGGTGCCCGCGACTTCGTCCGCGTTGAACGATGAAAGGTACCCTAAGTCCTTTCTGGTGTCCCAGACAACGTGTATGCAAAATTTCATCGTGATCGGTTCAGTAGTTTTCGCGTGAAAGAGTCACAAACATCCATACATCCTAACGTACTTTCGCATTTATAATATTAGTACGGACGGATTAGTACGGATAGTACGGATTAGTACTGATTAGTACGGATTAGTAATCCATTATTATGGATAACAACTAATGACCTGCTCCCGGATATCCTCAGGATGTGTTTTTTTTTAAATACGCAAACCTTCCTCGTTTATCCCTTTCTCCATAAGTGAGAACCGCATTAAAATCGGTTAGTTGGCTTATAGTAAGTGGAGAAAGCGACAGACGCTGACAGTTTCGGCGACTTGGTTGCAAAATATTGTCTTTTTCTTACTTACATAAAAACTTAATTAGGTATCTATGTAAATCTAACTTATGGTGAAAATCGCATCAAAATCCATCGAGTGGTTTAAAAATAGCGGGGAAATAGACATGATTAATTTATAATATGTTAAAATTAAGGTTTTAATGAAAGAAATGATTACTGTGAATTAACAATAACGGCTACAGATGTTAACGGAGTTTTCTTTGGGAAATTTTAAAGAACTACAACTTTCTATAAGGACATCATATTTATGTATACTTACCTTTTAAGGTTTACCCTACTTACGCCATGTAAATTTATTTTTCAACGACTAGGTTGCAAAATATTTTTTCTTTTTTATTTATATAAAAACTATTTTAGGTTTTATTATATACTAGCTGGTGGCCGCGACTTTGTCCGCGTTGAACGATGAAAGGTTTCATTTCATGGTGATCGGTTCAGTAGTTTTTGCTTGAAAGAGTTACAAACATCCATACATCCAAACATACTTTCGCGTTTATAATATTAGTACGGATTAGTTATTAGTTATTATTTTTATTATTTTATTATTATTTTTATTAAATATTTAATTGATGGTGAAAACCGCATCAAATACCATTGCGAGGTTCAGGAGTTAACGGGTAATAAAGACAGTCAGACGCAAAAAGCGACTGTCATATTATACTATATGACTGAGCCTGTTAATCGACTGTTGATCAAACGTTGATCAACTTTATCAACATATTAGGTTGAATTTTCTTTGAAATGTATTGGTAAATCTTTCACACTCGTTGGAAAGACTGCCAATATATGTTCTATTAAATTTGTAAGCCCATCCAATATAAGTGTGAACGATTTTTGTATAACTAGGCAGTTACAAAAATGTATATACACATCTGAATTTTCAGATGCGCCAAACCAACAGCAAACGATAAAAGGTGACAATGTAAACAACATGCCGCAGCAGAGTTACCAGGGGCAGGGGCAATACCGGCGACCACCCGTGCCCCAGTCCCCGGCCATGTACCCCGCACCGTCGCCCCATTGGGACGCTATACAGCCGGCGTATGAACCAGCCGGGGACGTCTCTTGCTTGTGAGTCCTCAGCCTGACAGACTTACCCCTGACTTCCATCATCAACCTCCCTCCCCTTGTCATCATTCACCAATATTACCCCATCTATATCCGAAATGCCCCGCGCCCTTGGTCGAGTAGCGGTGGGACTTGGTTTCTTGTATGTACTATATCTGTTGATAGCTTGTCGCAAAGGTAAAACAATATATTATATATTTATTTATACATAACAGGGTATCGAATTATATTTATGAGTGTACGATTCGATATATAGAGGTCGCTTTGTGACAAGCCTAATTAGATATCGGAAAGCGTATGACTGAATGGACAATATTTATTTTTATTTTATTTTTTAAAATTTTGAGTTCAGTCGAATAAATGTGTAAAATGTATAGAGATTTGCTCTTATATAGATGTTTACGACAAATAGGCAGTATCTTTACCCAACAACTTCATTCATATATTTTGTTCCATAAGAATGGGACATTTCGAGTTACCCCATGAGTTTTTAATTTGAAAATACATTACTCTCACTATATTGACTGGTTTTTCTATAATTAATATACTTATTTATTTTAATTATTTTAATATTCTATAACTAACGAATTGATAAGCCGCTATTTTACTTTATAAGATTTCGAGCGTTTAAATAATATACTTGTGACTTAGAGTTAAACTCTGTTGATAAAGGGCTATAAAAAAAGATTGTTTATTTTACTTTTAAAATAAAAATAAAATAGTGGCTTTAAAATTCGGTTTCACACTTGTTTCAAAAGATCTTCTTCTTTAATTTGCTACTCTCCTATAGTAACTCGAGATGTGTTCAATGTTTGGAACATGTCATGTGCTTCCCACTATATCCACGGATAAATCCATGGAGATAATTGGAATTTTATTTTCATGGCATCAATTTCCATTGACAATGGTTATTGTAAAGGGCGACGATACTGTCTATTTTAGCAGTGTTTATTTTGTTAGCTTTAAGAAGCCAAGATGAATGTTAGTCTGCTACCGCTACCCCACATTCTCCCTTTTTGTTTTCCCCGCGCCCGGGCTGAAATAGATTTATTTTTCACATATGATTTTTAGGTGCCTGCGAGACTTGAGAACCCTTTGTTAATGTTGTTTACATTGTCGCCAGGTATGCGTTTTAACAATTATAAAAAAAATTCATGTTGTCATAGAGCAACGAACTGCGACATATTGGAACTGGACTGCGTCACGTTGCATTATGTCAAGTTCGTTTAGACTTAAAATAGTTTTTATTGTGTTCAATTATATTGTAAATGTTAGATTTAGAAATTGGCGTAAACGCCAAAACATAAATGTTAGAAATATTAGAAAAAAATATTTTACATTTTTCGATTATTAACATCCAAACGCATTGGTTTTTTTAAAAAAACATCTTTATAGAAATTTATTTAGCTAATGAAATACGTAAATGACTAATGCGTATGCATGTAAATAAAGAGTAGTCTATGTATAGAGGCATGAATGTCATAGATAACTTAGACAAATAAACTTTTTAGTAATTATAAAATGGCTAAAATAAGTATTTTTTCTGTTTGTTCCAGCGGCCCAGATACCTCAGAGAGGCAGTGAGTATTTTTTTGTTTGTATTATTTAGACTAAAATCACTCTGAAAGATGAATGATGGCGCCCAAATAAACAAAAATATGAGAAAAGTTTAGTCTTCTTGGGATATGACTTTCTTTTGGGATACTTTTGGGGGAATTCTTGGGATACTGTTATCATAACACTTTGGGTGACTTACGAAAATCGGCTAAAAATACTAACAACATAGTAATACTAACTTTAAGAGTTGCGTGCCGACGCTAGACCCAAGCCTCTGATCGGTCCTATAGGAAAAATATAGGAGAAGCTATGTCCAGAAGTAAACGTCCTACGGCCTAGATATTAGCTGTTGCTCATGGCTCCGCTTCCGCCATCTATTAATTTAATTCAAAATTACACTGCATCATAACTAAGTTTATCCGACTGACTGGTTTACTCATGATTGCGATGATGAACACGTCTTCATACCTCTTAAATTTAAATATTAGTAGAATTAGATCCCAAGCCAGTAGAGTGTAAGTAACGAGTCGGTCTATCGTTTAATGTTCCAGGTTGCAAACGCAAGGAGGAACTGGGTTCGGATACGCTGCCTTCCCCGAAGAAGCCACGTTTGGTTTTCACAGACCTCCAGCGGCGTACTCTACAAGCTATTTTTAAGGTAATTCTTTTAGTTTATATCTCTCTGTCCACTTTGAAAAAAGGTAAGGGACTTTTTTCCCTGTGTCCTTAGGTCTTGTTATCGAAGTTCTCAAAACTTATTATCCTCATGGATTTGTTAATATTGATAACTGCACTACAACATAGGATTGGCCAATCTCGTAATAGAAGTGTGAATGGATGTTTTCAGGAAACAAAGAGGCCATCGAAAGAAATGCAAGTGACAATAGCCAGACAACTCGGTCTAGAGCCGACCACGGTCGGCAACTTCTTCATGAACGCCCGAAGACGGTCCATGGACAAGTGGAAGGACGACGACGCGCCCAGCTCCGAGCTGGAGCAGCAGCTGGAAGGCCAGGAGTTGGACGCGATGGGCTGCAGCCTCGACTCCGCCGACTCGGAGGAAGACCACGACGACCAGGACGACCATCTGTTGTGACGCTGCATCCGGCAACAACATCTGCTAGTGCTATGAGACCTACTTGGAGTTGTCATCTACCGTTTCGAATGTGCCCTCGCGTCTGCCTCCGCAGCGTGAGATCTTTTTATCTGCAGGGGTAAATGTAGCTAATCAATTTTACTGTACAATCTGTCAAGGAAAACGTATACCAAGTTGTATTACACAATCATCATTAGTCTAAATGTGTTGGCGGATATAGACTGCCTTGCCCCAGGCTCTGTCATGTCATGCTACACAATAGTCTAAATTTGATGGCAGATATAGACCGCTTTGCCCCAGGCTCTGCCATATTCCAGTATCCATGGCAGGCTATGCCATGTCATGATAACGTTTACCAAATTGAATTACATAATTATTATCAGTCTAAATGTGATGACAGGTATAGACTGTTTTGCCCCAGGCTCTGCAATATTCCAGTATAAGTCTTGGATGTTACCGAAATATAAAGGAATTCTTTGCGATTTAGTCGCAATATCATTTGCTCAAAGGACATTTGCATACACTTGATGTTGTAAGAACGTACCGTTATCCATGACTATGTCTATGGGGACAGAGAGTTGTGTTTTGCTGTATAAGTCTGGTATACATTTTTCCAATTCCGAATGCATTTTTGTGAACCATTCGAGAATGTTCGCGACAACTTCAAGTAAGTTTAAGTGATCGTGTACAGCTATGAACTTAAGTGAGGGCGGATCTAGCAAATATTTTTCTTGTATTCGCATTGTACATAAACACCGACGATGGGCATAATGATCTCTCAATATCGAACGTTTCTAGTCAAACGTATTCATTTATACATTATTATTATTATTATATTATTGTAATATTAATTTATATTTTTAATTGAGAAAGCAGCAGTGTTTTAGAATGGAGTTAGTTTGCGTTTAATCACTTGAGCACTTTTGAACCCAAAACATTTTGCGCTCAATAGGGATGTTGACTATTTTTGGAACCTAATATAGCTCTAAATATTAAAAAAAATTTTTTTTAATACAACATACTTTTTAAAATCGTTTATTTTAAATTCCGTTTCAAATATCGCTCCAAAACACTTATTACGTTGTGACGTCACTTGTTCTCAATGTAGTCTGACAGCTGTGATGTTTGCGAACAAGTGACGTCATGCGCGTCATTCGTTGTCACGTGACTCAAGAGTGATATTTAATTACATTTTGATTTATTAAATAAAAAAATATGTTTTTTAAATATTCTATTAGGGAAACTCGCGACAAAATTATATTTTTATATCAACACAGTCAACATCCCTATTTAAATTTTACTCTTAATAGCAAGCAATCTTACGTACCTGCGTTATGCTTATATTTTAATTATAAAAATATACATTAGAGAATAAAATGAGAAAATATTCTATGATAACATTTTCCACAGTTTCTTGATTGATGATTGTCAAAAATTACATAGATATTTTTTTTAAAAATACAATCAATTATAAGGCAATCATACTTGCCTGTATATGAAGAAATATACATAGATTTTATTCATAAACTTGTTTTATGGTTGACAGTTTAATGGTACTTAAAAAATAACGGAAACAAAATTAAAAGTATCATTAAAAATGTAGATTTTTTTGTGTGTAAAATAAACACACAAAAAATGTAAGTGTTCAAGCGATTAACCGATAATTTAGTCATAATAGCCAACGCAATAATTGGTCACTCCGATTGCCGTAGAATGTACTTTTTCGGCAATCCGTGGAGTTAGTAAAAATGTCCGATAAGATCGGACCGCGTTTTTTTTTTATTGAAGAAGCGTTCAAAACAATTATAATGTTAGCTATTTAATCTATCTGTTTGCGTGAAACAACACACTCATCTTTGAATAACTTTCACCGGTGAATTCCCCAAACCTGTACTAGATTTGACAAACTTTAAAAAAAATGCCAAAGTTATATAGAAAAAATTGCGAGAATAACTGTGTTGTTACTTGTTTCCACCTTAAAAAATGATTGAGAAATTTAAAATCAAAGTGTGCATTGAAATCTATGAAATTTAGGTGTCGGACAATTTGGACCTACAAGTTTTGAACCTCCCAACGTTAAAAGGTTATATTCCCATTAGTTCAATTGATTGAACCTACTGGGACTTTTTAGTTTCAGTAGTTCAATTACATAAATTATAAACATAACTAAGTATCGAAGCTAAGAAGTCTCACTAGTTCAATTGACAGAATTAAAAACTAATATAACATACGCAATCTTTGCTTCGATGTTCTGTATATTTTAGTGTAATATTTTAAACTTTTTGTGTTCTCCATTATAAAAACGTTCGTCCAGACTGACTATCAACTTACAGTCAAAAACTACTAAGTCTAGAAACTCCATGCGAAGCCGGAGGCGGGTCGCTACTACTATATTAAATTAACGTAAAGCTTTTGACAGTTTTCACTTCGGTGGCAGTTTTTTTTTTATTGCATCTGTAAGACTACATTAAAATGATAAATTTTCACAGCACTTGAATTTAAAAGCAAAATGTCCTCCCTTGGATGATAAAGTTTTGAGTCAATGATATTATAATTATAAAATTGAGCTTACATGTTAACGAATTGCGCATTGTTTAGACTTTAGACTTTTTTATATTTGCATTTGCCCCAATTGGGGTAACCCGATCTAAGTGACGTGACTTGACAGTGAAGGTTATTTAAGTTATTTAGGCTAGAGTTCCAACACACGGTTATTTTTAAACAGCTGTTTAAAATTTAATCATTAAGTTAATCAGATGTTTAGGGCGTTTAACCCGCAGTTTAGCGATAATGATCAACAAAATATTATTAAACGGCTGTTTAAATTTTAAACAGCTGTTTAAAAATAACCTTCTGTTTGTGAACTCGAGCCTTAATGTCTTAATTTATGAGTGTACAAATGCGCCCAAAAAAATCCCCAATCGTTCCCAGGTTTAGCCCAAAATAAAACACAGGGAATACAAATAGGTAAATCGCTCTCAAAAGACAATTTCGATCTCATTATTAAATAAACAACTCAATGAAACAATCGTTCGCGCGTACGTTTTCGTATTGGCGCCATCTAGTTACAAATGGTCGCCACACCATGTTAAATCGGATTTAACAACTTTAATCAACTTTTGAACGCCAATAGCTGAATGGTCACATACATATATATAATATATGGTAGAAAATATTATTGATTTTTTGTTAGAAGTGTGTTGTTTCATGTGAACCAGAGATTTGTTATTTTTCTAGTCTCGACATTCCACCTGTAAAACTTACATTCCGTTACGGAATCATTTTTAACATAAGTTAGTCAAAGTTGAAAGCGAATTTGTGCGTGATATTATGTACTTAAAGTTATAATAAATTTAGATATATACAAGACTATATATTTATTTAAGTGCAGCTTGATGTGAGGAGAAGTGACATTTCTAGTCCGAGTTGTGCAAATGTAGTTAATAATATTTTAAGGCAATGGACATTTCGTGTTTTAAACTCGTTTTTTTTTTTTTTTTTGAGGAGAATCATTATTTATTTTGTGAATGAGATGTGTGTGAGAAAAGTATGATTAATTTTTAAGGTTTACTTTGAAAGGGAAATGTAATTTGGCTCTCGTATGTAATGCTTGGTGTTACATTGTTGTTACAAAGTTAATTATGCATAAAAACATAAATAACTTATTTTCAACGAAATATGTAAAAATTGTTTAAAGACATTTACAGACAATTTTCTAAAATACAATAGTATATTTCCTTTATCCCGTGACAGAATATATTATGTCCTTGTTAATTACTCGTGTTAAAACATGGCGAGTGGTTTATGAGGTTATAGTTTTTAATTATAAAAACGCTGTAAATGCTCGAAAGTAATCCCAACAAACAGTACTAATAATCTATTCCAAGAGTCGAACTCATAGGGAAAGAAATAATCGAAGCTCATTGGTAAAAACTTAAGGAACTAACGGACCATTTTAAAGGTGGGTTTTCACGCTGGATGTTAATTATTATATTTTATACTAGCTGGTGACCGTGACTTCGTCCGCGTTGAACGATGAAAGGTACCCTATGTCCTTTCTGATGTCCCAGACGACGTGTATGTAAAATTTCATGGTGATCAGTTCAGTAGTTTTTGTGTGAAAGAGTCACAAACATCCATACATCCAAACATACTTTTGCATTTATAATGTTAGTACGGATTATTAATATGTATTAACATTTGTTTATATAATAATTAAAATAAGTGATTTTTTAAATATAATTTCTTTTTTAAAGTAATACCTTTAATTTAAATTAAAAATTTACAAACATTACAATTATAGGTAATATAGCAACTATTAATTTCTCTAACAATTCACCATTTTCGAAATTGGAAAATTAATTGAGAAAAATTCCGATTAAACAAAAATCAAACATTTAAAATATTTTTCACTCACAGATCCGTCCTCTGTGAGAGCTATGAACGTAATGAGGAAAATAGCATGTAAGCCAACTCTAAGTTCACTAATTAAGGTTGGCTTACATGATGCATTCTTTAGGCAATAAATGTCATGTGCATTATTAGCCAATGGACGGTTTTCTTTGAGAGTTCGACTCGTGGAATAGAGTATAGTTGCACTTTAATTGATGGACAAAATAATTTAAATGTAAATTTCAAATTGTCGACATGTGTCGACGACTTTATGTACCTTAACTAAGTCACTTTTAATTGTAAGATTTAATTTATTATATTTTATAATTTTAAGTTAATTTAATTTAATTGAAGTAAGTAAGTCAGTCGCAGACTTACAATGTATCACCAAAGACTAATGTGCAATTGAAACAGTATATTATGTATATAAATATTTTTAATGTTATTTAATACATACAATATTGTGTCGAGTAGTTGAAATGTTATAGAAAAAAAAAATTAAATAAATAAAATACACCACTTAAATTAAGTTCAATAGAAATTTATGGAACTTAATTTAATTTAAATAAAATTAAAATTAAATGCATTCTCGAAGTTATGGGTGATAAGTTACATTTGGATTTTTTTTGTTGTGAGCCTAAAATAATAACTTATTAATTATCATCAGCTCTTGCGAGAGTGATGAGTTAGGAATTTTTGAAAAGTGATGATATCTATCATCTACATTCAAAATTTAAATACACCACTCTATAATTAAATGATCAAAGAATTTTTTTGGTATATATGGTAGGTATTCGAATTCATCGAATATACCATATACATCAATGTACTACAACTATGGATTTCGCACGCCATACAAAACACTAGGAACTTTATGGAACATTTGTAATAAAAGTGACATATGTCACTTTTATTATAAATGTGACATATGTCACTTTTATTATAAATGTGACATATGTCACTTTTATTACATAATGTTCCATAAGTGACATGTGTCTCTTATGGAACATTATGAAACATTTTTAATAAAAGTGACATATGTCACTTTTATTACATAATGTTCCATAAGTGACATGTGTCTCTTATGGAACATTATGAAACATTTTTAATAAAAGTGACATATGTCGCATTTATAATAAAAGTGACATATGTCACTTTTATTATAAATGTTCCATAAAGTTTCATGCGTAGAGCATGAATTCTGTCATTGACACATGGACAAGATTCCTAAGGGTCTCTTTCACCATCTCCGAGTAAAGTGTCAAGTAGGCTAACCGCCTATAAGATATAAGTACCTTTGTTTGTACTGTAAAAGTCTTAAATATTAAAAAGAAAATAATTTAAAAAAAATCGCCCATTCAGAGGATAAATTAAACCGAGTGCATAATTTAATAAATAAAACATAAAATTATTTCTAAAAGTAACTAATCAACACTTTACTTGTAGTTGGTGAAAGAGGCCCTTATTTGAAAAATATTCACTATTAGAGAAACGATAGAAAAATCATAAAAACTCAGTATATATGTAATTTGAGATGAGCGAAATATTTTTTAAAAGTTAAAACTCATCGTTAGCATAATATTTCCATAAAAAACTTTAGTTAGTTGCAGAATTAAACTCTTAATTTTATTATGCTCATTATTTATAATATGTTCTAAACACAGTCAACACAAATAAATAAATACTATTATATAGCTATATATATATATTTTAAACAGTAAAGTTACAATTTATTTAGCGCCATCTATCCGCTAAAGTAGGGAAGTGTGGGTGACTTGTTTATAATAATAATTATAACTTACTAGCTGGTGCCCGCGACTTCGTCCGTGTTGAACGATGAAAGGTACTCTATGTCCTTTCTGGTGTCCCAGACAACGTGTATGCAAAATTTCATGTTGATCGGTTCATTAGTTTTTGCGTGAAAGAGTTACAAGCATCCATACATCCATACATCCATACATACATACATTCATACATACATCCATACAAACATCCATACATACATTCATACATCCATACATCCATACATACATCCATACATCCATACATCCATACATCCATACATACATCCATACATACATTCATACATCCATACATACACCCATATATACATCCAAACATCCATACATCCATACATACATCCATATATACATCCATACACCCATACATCCATACATACATCCATACATCCATACATCCATACATACATCCATACATACATTCATACATCCATACATACACCCATATATACATCCATACATCCATACATTCATACATACATCCATACAAACATCCATACATACATTCATACATCCATACATCCATACATACATCCATACATCCATACATCCATACATCCATACATACATCCATACATACATTCATACATCCATACATACACCCATATATACATCCAAACATCCATACATCCATACATACATCCATATATACATCCATACACCCATACATCCATACATACATCCATACATCCATACATCCATACATACATCCATACATACATTCATACATCCATACATACACCCATATATACATCCATACATCCATACATTCATACATACATCCATACAAACATCCATACATACATTCATACATCCATACATCCATACATACATCCATACATCCATACATCCATACATCCATACATACATCCATACATCCATACATCCATACATACATCCATACATACATTCATACATCCATACATACACCCATATATACATCCAAACATCCATACATCCATACATACATCCATATATACATCCATACACCCATACATCCATACATACATCCATACATCCATACATCCATACATCCATACATCCATACATCCATACATCCATACATACTTTCGCATTTATAATATTAGTATAGATATAGATATTAATTTCTTGAAATTTCGTCAATTCATAACTTCGATTGAATTTGCGCACAATTCAATACAACTGTCTATTTGCAGTATATTATTGCAAAACGCATTAATTAAATGTTCGTTTGTTTGTCAGTTAAAAGACTACTTAAATGGTAATATTTTTGTGTATGTATAGCGGCTTTCTGATGTACATAGTATGTGACTACATATATAAGAATAAATGTACATTTTACAAAGTGATTTCTTGCGGTTTTTTTACTCCAATTCACCTACGCAAAATGGTTAAGAAATGTATTGACACTAGCTGGTGCAAGCGACTTCGTTCGCGTTCAAAAATGATATATATATTATATAAGCAATATACTTAATCGGTATTGCTGATACACTTTTGCAAGGCGTTAGTTTTTTTAAATATTAAATGATCCCTCAGGAACTATAATTTTTTTTGTGGATGTAAAGCACTCTATGTGCTTTTTTGTATCTCAGACAACGTGTATGTAAAATTTGCAAAAAAATTGATAACGTGTTGAGTAGTTGAGGCATGAAAAGACAGACATACAGAGGTACTTTCATATTTATAATATTACTAGCTGGTGCTCGCGACTTCGTCCGTGTTGAAAATAAAAAAAAAAGCAATATAACGCTTGAGCATGTGTTGCTATAACACTTTGGCCAGGCGTTAGTTTTTTATTTTTTATTTATCTCTCGGGAATTATCCTTTTTTTCTGGATGAAAGGTACTCTATGTCCTTTCTGGGGTCAAAGACAACGTGTATGCAAAATTTCATGTTGATCGGTTCAGTAGTTTTTGCGTGAAAGAGTTACAAACATCCATACATCCAAACATACTTTCGCATTTATAATATTAGTATAGATCGTATGGATTAGGGACTAAAAATTTAGCCTTTTGCTATTAGCCTTTATTCCAATTAAGACTGATAGCAAACTTAGATTAGTCTAAATTTTGTCAGTTAAAATGGAATTAAATAATACAGTCCTAAACTGAGTCGTCTTGCCCAACATATCCAGAGTAATCGGGTCCTTAATAAATAAATAAATAAATATCTTCACACATTCCACACAGCACCATCTAGTTCCACAGTAAGCAACTAATGCTTGTATTATGGATACTAGACAGTTGATATACTACATAGATTACTTTTTTGTGTAAATACATACATATTATAAATAAAAAACATCCATGACTCAGGTGCAAAAGGTAAAATGTTAACACATAAACATTTACCCCTAGCGGGATTCGAACCCGCGACCGTTTGGTTAACAGCTAGGGTTACTAGCCACTAGACCAAACATGTCGTCAAACGACAAAAGACCAAACGTCCTTACAGAAGATAATCTTCCAAATAATTGACAAGGTGGGGTCTAATTGAATGCTGTTGTGTTAAGATTAGTATTCCATACTAATCTTTTGTCTGAGTTTTTATCCTGTTTTTAGGTATAAACTGCACTTATGGTAATTTTCCACCTGACGTGGCTGGTTTTTCCAGTAGTCAGTTCCGTGTATTAGTCAGCTACAAATTTTCCGTACGTGTCTAAAAGGATTTCGTCCCCAATGCACGTCAAAAGTGAAAACCACGCCATCTGTTAACATCTTAACAAACTATTGACTAACCAAGAAGTACGTACTAATTCGGGTAGATAGCGCTTATTTTATACAATTAAACGTCACTGAGAGTGACGCATTCTAAATGTTTCAAACGCACCTAAATTCAAATTCAAATTCAAATTCAAATTATTTATTTACAAGTGACATGGGTCAATGTAAACCAGTTCTCATTAGTTAGAATATGCCACCTCATGCACTGCCCCGTCTGGCGTGTAAAATTATAATTTACATATCTTTCTATTTAAATAAAAATTAAATAAGTATTTCGCTTTAAAAATCAAATCAATAATAATGCGAGTATTTTTTTAGTAGTGAAAATAAATTATAATTTTAAATAAAAAAATGTATGAATTACATAAATATTTACTTTTTAGCTAATATAAAAAAAAAAAATTATTAAATGTGAATGTTAAATGTATTAAATTGCTAAGCACAAAACTTGAGAATGACTGTACCAATTGGCGTATTTTTTTTTAAATATTCGTTGAATTTTTAGGAAAGTTCTTACGAAGAGTTGGAAAATTTAGAAAAATTTCGTATGTGTGAAGCAGGATAAAATATTTTATTGGACAGGCGAGTCGCAACTAGTTAAGTAAATAAAATAAACCATTTTTGAATAAATCCTTTTCAATGACAGATTGATTGGATATTGACAGTAATTTATTGGAATTTTTTATTGACATTCCTAATCAATTTATTATTTATTTATACATTATAATGAAATTAATATGCAGAAAAAAAGCTCGCTAACTGCATAGAGCCTTTATGGAGCTGACCTAACAGGCATAGACTTGCCAACGCAACCTTCCATTCGTTATACGAACAGGCATTACTCCTTTATTGGTACGCAGTCACCGTTAACAAGGTTTTACTTATCCGCAACTTAATAGTTTCATATAACCGGGTGTAGCTTCAGAAAACATTCACTTCCTCAAGATGTAAAGCCTTTTAAAAACTCTTTAAAGCAGTGCAAAATATATAAAAGGTCAGTAGAGCTTAAAGGCGTGCGAGGGGGACGGATGGTTGGGCGATTCGCCTCAAAAGAAAGGGACGGAATGATGAAAATCAATTTATTAGACAGTGACGTCACGGCACACGCATGCGCGAATCGCTAGCTCCCGGGAGAGGGTTACTAGCTTCGGTATATTTTACCTAATTTTTTGGGTAAAATAAAAAATAATATTAGTGATAGAATTTTTTAAATTTCTATTATAATTAGGGCCTCTTTCATCATGTGTCAAGTAGGCTAACCGCCATTTAAAGTCACCGGTAAACGGAAATGAAGGAGATGATATACATTTGTTTGTACGGCAAAAGTCCCAAACATTAAAAAAAAAAAAAAAAAATTCGCCTATTCGAAGGATGCAGTAAACCGAGTGCATAATTTAATAAAACATAAAATTATTTCTAAAAATAACTAATCAACACTTTACTTGTAGTTGGTGAGAGGCCCTAATTAGCCAAAAAATTCGAAATAAGATTTTTTGTCCAATAATGCCGAGACAGTTTTGCTTTCTATGTATCACTGGTATATAATCTGGTATATATATCCTGCTTTTTTACTGTTTTTTTTTACGATAAAGGTTGGCACTTGACGGTATGTGTGTACAGTCCCCTAGGGCCTAGGGCATATAAACAACTTTGGGGCAGATATGGGCCCAATAGAATAATCAGTAATAGAATAATATAGGTGAAGACAGGAATTTATAGTTTAGAGAAATTTTAAAAATATATAAACGGAAACTTTAATTATTAAGAACCGTCACATATGTATTTTTATACAAAAAAAATGTGGTTTACATTTTATTTCAAGTATATTTGATAGTATATGAAATAATACTATTTTTAATGCAAGTTTGAACTGTCAAAGTTCTACAAAAAATATTTCATAAATAAAACTTACAAGCGTCCTTGTATTTCCTATTATTCTATTTTAAAAGAATACTGTATATTTTGTTATTGCTAAGCTATGATTTTTTTTATTTTCATATACGCTCCAACTTAAACCCATTAAATATAATATGTACACAAATTTGAAATATATTGCAATCAAATCATAGGACATAATAAAATAAGATAATCCCAGAGAGAAATTAAGTTATTAAATCCAACAGGTAGCTCCGATAAAGTAAGATTATTTAGTAAGTATAGTGGTTATTTTTAGTTGTAATATGGCAACCCCATGGCCGTCTGGGCGGGCAGCTCGAAATAGCTGTTGGCGGGGGAGGGGAGTCCAGTTGTCTAGTAAAGTTCAGTAGCAACGGCGACGGTGGCGCGCACACAACGCGATGGCGTCTGTCGCCGCATGGCTACCGTTCGCCCGCGCCGCCGCCATCGGCTGGGTGCCCATCGCCACCCACCCGCTTCCGCCACCTCCCGTCCCGAAAGACCGTCGACGCGCTGAAGACGAGAAACTCCTCATCAACGTCTCCGGGAGACGGTTCGAAACATGGAGGAACACGCTCGAAAAATATCCCGACTCGCTCCTAGGCTCCACCGAGAGAGAGTTCTTCTACGACGAAGACAGTAGGGAATATTTTTTCGATCGGGACCCCGACATATTCAGACACATACTCAATTATTACAGAACGGGCAAACTCCATTATCCCAAACACGAATGCTTGACAGGTTACGACGAGGAGCTGGCGTTTTTCGGGATATTGCCGGACGTGATAGGGGATTGTTGCTATGAAGATTACAGGGATAGGAAGAGAGAGAATGCTGAGCGTCTCATGGATGACAAGCTCAGCGAAGCGGGAGACCAGAGTCTGCCGCAACTCACTGACTTGAGGCAGAAGATGTGGAGGGCTTTCGAGAACCCTCACACGTCGACCGCCGCCTTAGTGTTTTACTACGTGACAGGATTTTTCATTGCCGTATCCGTGATGGCTAACGTGGTAGAGACGGTGCCCTGCGGCCACCGACCAGGTCGTGCGGGGACTCTGCCTTGCGGAGAGCGATACAAAATAGTGTTCTTCTGTCTGGACACTGCTTGCGTGATGATTTTCACAGCCGAATATTTGCTGCGATTGTTCGCCGCGCCCGATCGCTGCAAATTCGTGCGTTCTGTGATGTCCATAATCGATGTGGTCGCGATCCTTCCGTACTACATCGGCCTCGGTATCACGGACAACGACGATGTGTCCGGAGCCTTCGTCACCTTGAGAGTGTTCAGAGTGTTCCGTATATTCAAGTTCTCCCGGCACTCCCAGGGGCTGCGTATCCTGGGATACACATTGAAGTCCTGTGCCAGCGAACTCGGATTTCTCGTTTTCTCCTTGGCAATGGCCATTATAATATTCGCGACTGTTATGTTTTACGCAGAGAAGAACGAACAGGACACAAATTTCACATCGATCCCTGCCGCGTTCTGGTACACCATTGTCACCATGACGACCCTGGGGTAAGTCACTTTATGTTTCGTCACCCTACAAATAAATGTACATTGCAACGTTGTCGCGCGCAATGAAGCGCGGATGACTGACACGACTGTGACACTTATCGCCGCCATTAAAAATTAACGCGGGAAAATAAAGTGTCATGGCGTCCGAGATTTGCCTCCGTAAAAGGTTTAACCTGTGAAATATTGATGGCGTTACACGGTTTTAATTTAATTCTTCGCTTGTGAAACGTGGAAGAGGACGTAAAACATTTAAGCAATTTATTTTACGAATACACAAACCTCTTTGTCGTAGCTCAATCCATAGCTATACTAGTACGAGTCCCCGGTTTGAACAGTAAATCTTTATTATTAAATCTTTAAATTTCAATTCAAATTAAGTTAAAATTAAATCGGTTTACTTATAAAGAAATGAAAACAAATATCCAAATTTATTTTTTGAATCTACGAGTTTCAGTCATTGAGTCTTAAATCAAAACGATAATGTGTGCTGCTTGAGGCTTTTGGCCATTCCACAGAAAAACTAATTACGCATAGGTATAGACTATATAAACATAAACATCATGATTGTTTATTTCTTATACAATATACTTTATAAAAAATTAAGGATTGCTACACAAAAATTATTGTACATTTTTATACTTACAGATATTTATTTTGTTTTATATCAAGTATATTGAATGAATATGTTAGTATGTTTTTAATTCGATATTCATAATAAGGAAAAAAACCAGGAAGGAGAGTTCAATAAAAATGGTTCTGTGTTTTTACATGTCGAAATAACACAGGACAAAAGACTCGGCTTAAAGGTCTAGTTACCAGGCCATAAAGTTAAAATTAAAAATAATAATAACACAGGACATATTAAGTACCTTCCTCGTGATTTATTTAAACGAAAATATAGGCTTCATACTTGAAGTAAGAGTTAGTTTATGACGTTTATCTTTTTGTTAATGAAATTCACGGGTATATATTTTGAAAAATAATTAAAAAATAATTCTTAATTAGTATTCATCTGAATTTCTAAAGTTAAAGAAATTTAAAGTAAATAAATTGATATTTTTAGGCGTATTCTGTTAAATTGTCTATTAAGTTTGGACTAACACTTTATTGAAAAAAAAAAAAAAAAAAAAAAAAAAAAAAAAAAAAAAAAAAAAAAAAAACCAACTATGAAAATGTCATCTGACCCAAAGTCAGAACATTAAGGCAAGCAATTTAAAAACTTGATCAATGCGCTTATTAAATATATATTTTTTTGTTTGAAAAATTCAATATTTTGATTTATTTTTATATTCGTATAAAATAAATAAATAAAAATTTGAAATTCTTCATTGCATAGGACTAAAATTTTCAGTCACTTACAATAGTCATATCATTTAACACCAGTTCGTAATGCATATTATAATAAGAAAACATAATAAATGGTTAGGTTAGGTTTAGGTGCGTGAGATGGAACCTAGGTTAGTACCTACGGCATTCTGGTTTGTGATAGCGTCAATCACTGCCAACCATTTCCACTCGTATACATTTACAAGGGAAAAATGGCAGCGCTTTAGATAAAAGCTCACAGCTCGCTAAAAGTTGTATACAAATTATTCCTCTTAAAAACATTACTTTAGGGATCAAATACCTACATAAGATTTATGCACAAACTTAATAATTCCGATTATTAATAATGTTCACCAGCAGATACGGATCAATAGTAATATTCAGATCCGTACTAATATTATAAATGCGAAAGTATGTTTGAATGTATGGATGTTTGTGACTCTTTCACGTAAAAACTAGTGAACCGATCACCATGAAATTTTGCATACACGTTGTCTGGAACACTGGAAAGGACATAGACTACCTTTTATCGTTCAACGCGGACGAAGTAACGGGCACCAGCTAGTAAACAATTAATACAATTTCAAAGGAAGAGACGCTTGTGTAGTGATTGTAATGTGAGCGTTTTCAAATGCATGCATGTGTGCGCGTGTGCGTATGCGTGTGGGTGTGTGTGCACACGTGTGTAAGTCCAAAGTACTTACATAGGAACATTATACTTGATCCATCATATTTTGTATTTTACAAAATAAGTTAAGTCTGGGAGGCCTGGAATTTTGGGCTATTAGTGTTTTATAAGCAAGTAGATATACTTAACAGTCGTTACAATGTATATATTACGTGCGTATGAAACAAATATTAATGTGTGTGTGTGTGAACTAGGGATTTCGGTCCCGGCCCTTATTTTTAATCCCGGGATTTCGGGATTATAAATAGTCGAGGATTATAAAAAGGGATTATTTCGGTATTGACGGTTACAAATAAAATATAAGAAAAACCTTTATGTAACACAAAATATGTATATAAACTTTGAAAATTAATACAAATATCTTTAACACCGACTAAACTAAATTGAAAAAATTAACGTAACAGTATAGCAAAGCAAGTAGGTAGTAAAGTCAGTTTCTTAGCAATAATAAAAATGCGGCAGAAAATCGATTGATGCCCAAGAAAATTTAAAAATTCAAAAAATGAAATATACCACCAAGTAACTCAAAGAATTGCTTGCCTATCATTTTAGTTTAAAATAAAAATTCTTGTACTTTATTGTTTTATGATTATTTTATATTAAAATGAGAGGCAAGCACTTCTGTTGGGATCTCTGGTACAGAGCATTCACGTAGTTTATTTTATATATAACCTTTTTAAAATGACATCAATCCCGAAAATCCCGAGATTAGCCAAGTACAATCCCGGGATTTTCGGCGCCAGAAAACGGCCGTTATCCCGGGATTGTATTCTCCAGTGTGAACACGTTAGCTGTATTGTAAATTGTGTATTTGTGTGTGTGTCTTAGGCATTTTTAGTAGTTTACGTTAACGTATTGCTAACATTAATCGCAAACATAAACACACGCACTTCCTCACCGTCTTTAAACGTTGAAACAATTAATAATTATTTAGTAAATACAGTTAAGTACCTATAGTTCGGTATTCATTAATAATATTATAATAAACTCTGTATATTTGTATGTCTGTTTCGTTAAATAAATATTTTTTTTGTATATAGCAGTTAAAGTATCTTCTACAGAGACACGGATAAACTAATAAACTTATTATTATTGAATTTATTTAATTGGTTTTTGTGGCCAAGTAAGAAATACCAAAGACATTTTATCAAAGACTGTTTGCCTACCATTTTTTGAGAAACTAGACATTTCGCGATATTGACATTCTGAGACTAGACATTTTGATACTAGACATTTATAGATACTGGACATTTTGATAGACTGGTCATTTTGGGAACAATAAACATTCTGAACTCTGAGAAATAAAATTCAAACACGCTGTATAACATCATAATTTATTTACAAATATTTTTTTTTACGATTCGAGTTACGAGACGATGACAATCAATCAAAGGGACATTGGGACATTTGGGTCAATGTCTGCGTGTACGTCACTCACCAAGGTTCGATTCCCGATTCCCGACTTGTTTCAATGTATTTTAAAACAACCTTCTATTAAAAAAAACTATTCCAACAAATTAGTTATAAGTTGAACGCGTACACACAGACAGAGTTACTTTAGCATTAGCATTAAGTGAAATACCAAAGGTCTAAAGAAATATACTTAAGAAATTATTTGGTCTTTGGTAAATATTTTACATATATTTTCTCGAATAATCTCCTAAATTATTATATCAAAAATCCTCAAAAAATATATTATATCTGCATGACTATATGTAGATATTCTATCAATTTAAATAACAGATATAATAATTTAGGGGATTTTTTGGAGAGTCAAAGTTTTTATTTATCAAAGATCAAGTAATTCCAGATTGATTTAAATTTAATTCCACATTTTAATGTATATAATGTATATGTTTGTATATAATGTATATATTAAATGTAGATGTAGATTGTTTTAAATTTAATTCCAGATTTAATGTATATAATGTATATGTTTGTATATAATGTATATATTAAATGTAGATGTAGATTGTTTTAAATTTAATTCCAGATTTAATGTATATAATGTATATGTTTGTATATAATGTATATACTTAATGTTTTTGTTAATTTATTCTTATGACATTAAAATAGAGTGAGGTTTATGTGATAGGTATACGAGTATATAAATGTCTGCCTTTCAAGATCATATAAAACTTCTACGTCATATAAGATTATTTCAAAATAGAACAAGACCACCAGCTTAGAGGTTCACAATGAAATATTGTAGAAAATTTCTTTTGATATGAATCTTGCTTTTACTTTGCCGCCATTTTATTCGATTTTCTTGTAGGCCTTGGATTTTACAGCTTACTGTAAAATTTGCTTACTGCTGAAAAGTCAAAATTAAAAGCTACGAATTACAATCATTGTGAAGGTTGACATCGTAATTTTGAAAAATAATTACAAATGACGATTACGCGTTGTAACAATATTATAGCAAAAAAAAAATTCCAAAAAAAATCGTACACTTTAAAAGAATTGGTTTGCCTCATTAAAAAGTTCATTTTAATGTTTAGAATAAAATTTAGAAACCAATGATCAACTATATAAAAATTTATTTTTGAAAAACAAATATAATTTTTTTATTTTTGTCCTTCAAAAATAAAATTTTTAAAAGTTTGATTACAATAAAAAAAATTTAGTTAATATTTTTTTTTTATAATATGTATCATTTCAATTACGGTGTTATTTTTCTGAGTTTCTGTGTTATCTCTTGAGAAAAAAGAATGTCTTTACAATAATGGCCATAGGCGTTCCAAACTGGGGCGGAAGTTCCCGAAATAGATGACACAAAAGATATCCAACATCAATTTGAAAGCTGATGAGGAACATCGATCAAAAGAAAGAGAAATATTTAAAGACAAAGTCCTTAACCGATTTACGTGAACTTGTAATATTAAAAACATTTTATTATCGTATTATTCCAAAACTAGTTGGAGCCACGCCAAGAGAAGCATTGCGGTGTGACCATGTTGTTGTTTTATAGTTTGTTCAACTGAAAAGACTTGATGAGGGAATATGAGCATAAAGGTGATTGCAGTCAGAAGACTGAGAACACTTTTATCCGAAAGACCATCAATCTACAACAACTATGGATTTTGCGTCACAAATGCCAAAGCGGCACATAAAAAGTACGCCTAAAATGAAATTATGGCGGAATCTTGACTACGCGCGTTTCGAAATAGTAACGACCAAGTTCTACTATTGATTTTAAACTGCAATGTGTTGACGTAAAGTCACATTTTCTTTAAATGACAGATCACTGAATTCGTGCTATACGCATATGTCATTTTTAATGTTCCATAAAGTGTGCATTCCTCTGTGGAGAATTAAATCACATTCGTATAGATAATTATAAAATGGTGGTCACTGCGAGAATTGTCACAGAGCTGTGACGACACAGAGCACACAAAGCGCTTCTGATTCACGGCCTGTGTAAAAAAATGTAAACATTGACATTGGCACAGACCGCTTCGGACTCAGTTTGTGTACTCGCTCCGTTATAATTTTTAATGCCAGTCTTAATGTTTCTATTAACACATTAGCCGCTGTGCGTTTGTTTTTACGCCAGAGCAGTCATTATTAACACATTATTGCGAATTGTTATTTATATTTTCTTTTACTATTGTTTAATAAACGCTCGCCTTAAATTTAATATTGTTTGTGTAAAATGTGTATTGTAAAATTTTATATAAAAAACATGATAAGCAGCGGTGTATGTCCATTTCATGTGTTATTTTATTCATTACTACCTGAACCCCTTTTATATAAAATGTATTTTTTAATTAAAAGTAGCCTAAGTTACTCCTTATAAAATGGGCTATCTGCCAGTGAAAGTCTCATCAAAATTGGTCCAGCCGTTTCAGAGATTTGCTGCAACAAACAGACAGTCAATTTTTATTTTTAGTAAAAAGCAGTTATTTTGAATTTACAGATACTTCAATTTTATTTATTTGTATATAGATTAAACTTGATCTAAAGTTATGCAACAATCGCCTTAAACCTAAATGCACCTGCAAGAGCTATTAAAATATGAAGATTTTTTTTAAAATATTGTCATAAACTAATGGTTCACGATGTATTTAATAATGTTTAGGATTCATTATCTTGAAGTAAAAATAATTAAAAACATTGTTCTTATAAAATATCTTAAATGTAATGGGAGAATGCATTCACAAAGACCGTATTCATTCGACAGAGGTAGTTAGCAGAAAAAAAAGCGGTCAAGAGGTGATTTAACTGAGTCTTTTAAAAAATCTTATATAAACACGCTATGAAATGTAAACGAGCGGCATAACTTTATCCCAATTAAGTTAGGCAACGGGAAACGGGCAAATGGGCCCGAACTAGGTCAACCTCTGCGCCTATGAACGATTCAATGTCTCAATTACATATATCTGAAAGGGTGAAAGAGTTCAATCTTGCTCTAGATAACGGTACAGTCGAGGCACGAAAACCTTTGTCAATTTTCGTGTTAATTCCTTTATCAATTCCTAAAATGTTAGTACCTTTTGATACTAAAACACTAAGCGGACATCTGACAGACGTTTGACAAATTTCGGCATGACTGATAATTGCGACGAATTTTTTTTTACCCCCACTGTACAATATGTGGATCAAACATTTAAACATTAAAACACATAATTATAAGTTAAGACATATTATATCATGTTAAGTCAACTCCGTTTTGGACTTTACTCCTTTCATATAATAAGCCCGGGGTAAAATCAATAAATGTCATATGTCACACATTACGTGTTACAGGCTACAATATGCTGCAATATAACATAATATAATACATATATTAATACAATATGTTTTAATTATATTTATTAAATTACTAGCTTATGCCCGCGACTTTGTCCGCGTTGAACGATGAAAGGTACCCTATGTCCTTTCTGGTGTTCCAGACAACGTGTATGCAAAATTTCATAGTGATCGGTTCAGTAGTTTTTGCGTGAAAGATTTACAAACATCCATACATCCAAACATACTTTCGTATTTATAATATTACTACGGAAGTACGGATGTATTTATCGTTTGTAACAAGTAAACTCCAGTCGTGCGTCGGAGCTGACACACACACCTTTTTTTTTAAATTATACCTGGTTTCAGCCGTGGCATATCTGAAATTGGTTAGTTAAGAATGATTTCTTTTGAGCCCAATTTTCAATTTATTTCTTGGTCATAAACAAAACTTGGCTATAAAATAGAAACTAAGATAAAAATCAAATTTGGCGGTGAATAACGAAAATAAGAAAGAAAACAGCTCGTTTTCCCGTTGCGGCGTATTTCGGAACTGGGTAGGCCGGAAGGTGGTTGAGAAGGTGGTAGGGGAGGTGGGGAGGTATGGCATAATTAATTACCCCCAGCTTGGAGCGAAGTGTCGCCTCCAAGCGTATGCAAGAAAGCGTTAAATATTGGCTACGTGTCATTTCTCATGTTATTTGGTGTTGGCCGGTCTGCACCTCTTTAATATAAAATTAATAATAGTATATAGAATACTATTATTAATTTATAAAATATAGCCCATGTTACTCGCTGATAATGTAGCTTTATATAGGTGAAATTTTTTTTAAAATCGTTCCACCAAATTTTGAGGTTATTCATTACAAACAAAAATACAAATCAAATTAGTGTAGACTAACGATCCGCTCCCGGCTTAGCACGGAGTTTAAAATTTCAAAAAGCCTTTAGTATCTGATGTTATAAAATAAATTTCAGCTTTCTAGACCTAGCTAGTTTTGGCTGTGTGTTGATAGTCAGTCCAGGACAAATGAATAGTTTTAATGAAATACAATTCACGAACATAAATTTGTACTGGAAAAATCACTGCTGTACTACTGGCATCATATGCTGTAAAAACAAAAAGAAATTCAAGGGCGTGACATTATTAAATTCATAAATCTTGAAAAGACATCTGTACCTTTACGATGAGTTTACAATGACCGCACTCGCTAGCGAGGGGGTAAAAAATATATATGAAAAACTGTCAACTGTCAATGTCAATTGACAATTTTCCGTATAAATATTTTATGCTCTCGCTAGCGATTGCGGTCAAGTTTACAATGACCGCACTCGCTATCGAGAGGGTACAACATGCAATTGTATCTTGCTAATTGTAGTTAAAGTTTAATGAAAGTTGATAGTTTAAACAAGCTAATGGCTGTATTAAAATCTGCTTAATCTGTAGTAGATTAAGCATATCTTTTTATTAGAAAGTTGTGACATTAAAAGCTGTAATATAAAATAATAATAACATCCAGTTTAGCATCGAATGCGAAACGTGTAATGAAAATCGCAATATAACAAGATAGTACGTCGTCAGCGATATTACAAGCAAGGAGCAAGATATTAGAGACTCGCCCACTCGAGACATTGTCATTGAGGGGTCCTCCTTGCCTCCCAATATAACGTGGCTAAAAGATCTAAAGATGGGAGGGATTTTTTTATAATAGAACCATAATAAATAATAAATAAATAAATAAATATCTTCACACATTCCACACAGCACCATCTAGTTCCACAGTAAGCAACTAATGCTTGTATTATGGATACCAGACAGTTGATATACTACATAGATTACTTTTTTTTGTAAATACATACATATTATAAATACAAAACATCCATGACTCTGGTACAAAGATAAAATGTTAACACATAAACATTTGCTCCTAGCGGGATTCGAACACGCGACCGTTTGGTTAACAGCTAGGGTTACAAGCCACTAGATCAAACGTGTCGTCAAACCATGGAAATTGTTTTAAAATAAATACGTGGAACGTACGTACGCGTTTTAAATAATACCATGGAATTGAACTGCCTTCGTGTTTCGTTATATATATGTGTTTCAAAGCGCATATAATTCAAATCTTTTTAAAGTGCCAGTAAAACTCGCTCCATCGTCGGCCTCGTGTTTTATGCACGGCTAGATGCTGGCGAAGTGCTAACCCTAGTTTTTTAATAATAAAAAAACATTGTGATGTTTTATGAAACCACGATGCAAGTGACTTTTTTTCTACACGGTCAGCTGATGCGAGCCATAGGCGCCGCCATATTGGCCTTGGTTGTTCTGCCGAGCGCTTTTCACTTTAGGGCACTACCTCATCGGGACGCCATGGCCACGTCGCCGGCGACATAGATGTGGCTACCTTCGGTAGCCAAATTGAGTGGCCAGTGGCGACCTGGCTACTATCTGTCAGTCAGTTCTCTCAGTTCTCGTATGGAGAATGGACGTGCATAGAAGAAAGCTAAGAAATTATGGGTCCATCCTTTTGTATTAGGTCGAAGCCTCCTCCATATCCTTCAAAATTCTTTAACTACGTGAGAATGTCAGTATCATCTTTTGATGAATTTTTGAGCTTATGTAGAAATGAACTGACAAAACAAGATACAATATTAAGAAAATCCATATCGTGTGACCGTCTTGGCGACCGGTTGGACACTGAGTGAGTGAGATGCAGTTTACTCGTGTACATTTTACTGGCGACGTCGCCGGCTCGCCCGAGTCTCCATATTCCGCAGAAAGCCGACAGTCGTGGCTGCGCTTCCAAACCGTCGCCAAACGCGTTAACTGCCATACATTTCAATATTAATAAGACGTAGCCATGGCGACCCGGTGAAGTACTGCGCTTATCCTACTCCGCGGCCGGCTGTAATGCGACATGCGATAGATGGACGAAAAAATTTGAAGCGTTAGGACATAGGACTTTCCCAAATCCACAAGGCCACGTCTCTGACCATTAGTACATACACACTACATAATCTTGAACTTGGACGGAGTATTTGTTTCAAAATGACTGCAGCCATCATGAATATTGAGCACGAAGCACTATATCCAGTGAGTGGAGATTCGCCGATGGAGTGTTTACGTATCGGTCATTAGGCTCGAGTTACATGTAATACTGTTTGAGGATGGCGGCGTAAACAGCGATAATGTGGAAACCACTTCAAAAGATAACTTACACATGTTCGATTAACGTATACATCCGAAAATATATTACAAATGTATTCGACTCATTAAAAACAGCATACGAGTGTCCACTGATAAACACAAATAAAACACTAGATTTTTTTTTGGAGGATAAACCTGAGCGCCATCACACTCGTCTTTCGTCTTGTGATACATTCAAGGCCAGCTAGGCCTGTTAGGCCCACAGATTGTTTCTGATGTGGCCTTTACTATAATATTGAACATAACAGTGCTTTAAAGCAAAGGTGTCATACGATAAAGCGCAGATATGTCCTTAATTTCCTAACCAATGTCAAACACCTTGGTTATGCGACATCTCCCTTATAGAAATTTGTTTCCTTAGCCGGGAAATGTCAAGAATTGCTCTCTCCAGTCCACGGATTTGTAACTTGTGGAAGAGTCATTTTGTCAGTGTTAAGTGTCAGTCTCGGTATTGCCCTGTCGATGTGTCGTTTAAGAAGACCATTTGTGATAGTTAAAAAGTTAATTCGTAATTAAATTGACACGAAATCGCGCTCCATGTGATCTTTGGTCAGACGCAACGCACTTCTTTTCCGTGGATTTTTATCTTTAGATTATCCCTCGGAAACAGTAAGTATTTTTTTCTCAATGAAAGATATCCTATGTCCTTTTATGTCCTTGACAACGTGTGTGCGAAATTGAATACTGAATTATGTATTTAAGGCATGAAAAGGCAACAGACAGACAACAGACAGAGTTACTTTAACATTTATAATATTGTCTAGTATGGATTCTATTACGTTACCTTCACAGCAATTGGTGTCAGCCAATTGCTGTGAATGTGTTTTGTTTACATGATTCTTTGATTTTAGCTTGTCACGCATCATCAGTCTCTTGTTTATTTATTATTTACTAGCTGGTGGCCGTGACTTTGTCCGCGTTGAACCTTTCTGGTGTCCCAGACAACGTGTATGCAAAATTTCATGGTGATCTGTTCAGTAGTTTTTGCGTGAAAGAGTCACAAACATCCATACATCCAAACATACTTTCGCATTTATAAAATTAGTATGGATTATATTATTTGAACTGCTATGCTGTAGACCTTAGTCAATTAAAACCGCGTAAAGTAGGGTCGGATACCTTGCTTTGAAACAAAAATACCTTATAGGAAAGAAAAAATAATATATATACGTGGTGTCTGTGGATCCTGGCGCCATGCCAGTGGCAAAAGCATAGACAAGCGGCATCGGTCGGTGTATCGAGCAATCGAGAGCCGATACCAAAGTTACTGCGATATTTATAATAGTGAAGTCATAATTTTGAAAGGTTCAAGTACTTTGATGTATGAGTTAAAAATATATAAAAAAAATTTTTAATTAATTGCGAAGCTCGTCTGTTGCGTTTTGAGGGTTTATTTTCAATGATAGTAGATGTAATACTTACATTAGGATTTTATTCTATAATTATGTTTAATTTTTTTATGATTTTCAATTATCTGTTATTTTATAATATCTATTCAGTTTGTGCGGAGGCAGATTAAGAATATTTCCAAAGCCACTGGATAGTGTGTTTTTTTTTAAAAAAAATTTACCCCTAGCAGAAGCAAGGGACCTTGTTCGACTAAAATGCCAAAGTTTGGAACTCACATCTGTGTTTCCGAGCTCATATAACCCAAATCTTTTTAAAGTTCGAGTGAATAAGCATTTTCTGGGTTACTTCACTTCATCGTCGGCCTAGTCTGGTCATTTATTTGTGGTTTTTAAAACCTATCGACTCCAATGTTGATAGGTTGTCCCTCTATTTCGGACCAAGCGTTTTAAAACATCTTTTATAATGCGCACTGCCAAAGGTTTGGAACTCCTGACCTCATATAACCCAAATCTTTTCAAAGTTCGAGTGAATAGGCATCTTCTGGGTTGAGAATGAGGTTCGCTCCATCTTAGGCCTCATCCTTGCTACACAGTTGGTTGTTGGTCAAAAGTAAACCCATCTTTTTTTTAAAAAAAAAGCTTGTCGTTCTACATTAAAACCCAATACAAAACCAAATCTAAAAATTTCGTATTCTAACTTCATCGACATGTGTCAGATATATAACGACGGTAAAAACGTCCAGGTGCTTAGTGAATACCAAAGTGGACAATTGTCGAGTCGATAACCGTATCGAGTCGATAACCACAGCAAAATCACAATAGAGAATAGGCCCGCTGATGCTGGCCAAGAGTAAACCTATTATCCATACTAATATTATAAATGCGAAAGTATGTTTGGATGTTTAGGTGTATGGATGTATGGATGTATGGATGTATGGATGTATGGATGTATGGATGTATGGATGTGTGGATGTATGGATGTATGGATGTATGGATGTATGGATGTGTGGATGTGTGGATGTGTGGATGTATGGATGTATGGATGTATGGATGTATGGATGTATGGATGTATGGATGTATGGATGTATGGATGTATGGATGTATGGATGTATGGATGTGTGGATGTGTGGATGTGTGGATGTGTGGATGTATGGATGTATGGATGTATGGATGTATGGATGTATGGATGTATGGATGTATGGATGTATGGATGTATGGATGTATGGATGTATGGATGTATGGATGTGTGGATGTATGGATGTGTGGATGTGTGGATGTATGGATGTATGGATGTATGGATGTATGGATGTATGGATGTATGGATGTATGGATGTATGGATGTATGGATGTATGGATGTGTGGATGTGTGGATGTGTGGATGTGTGGATGTGTGGATGTGTGGATGTGTGGATGTGTGGATGTATGGATGTATTGATGTATGGATGTATGGATGTATGGATGTGTGGATGTGTGGATGTATGGATGTATGGATGTATGGATGTATGGAGGTATGGATGTATGGATGTGTGGATGTGTGGATGTGTGGATGTGTGGATGTGTGGATGTGTGGATGTATGGATGTATGGATGTATGGATGTATGGATGTATGAATGTATGGATGTTTGTGACTCTTTCACACAAAAACTACTGAACCGATCACAATGAAATTTTGCATACACATCGTCTGGGACACCAGAAAGGACATAGGGTACCTTTCATCGTTCAACGCGGACGAAGTCGCGGGCACCAGCTAGTTATTAATAATAAAAAAAGCATACTTAATTTCCAAGGTTAAGTTAAACATAGATTCTAATGAATGTAAGGTTTGTTTAATGTTACTTTCTTAGACTCGACACCACAAGTGTAAATTAATTATTATTTATTTACCGGATCGATCGGCTTCTATAGCGTTTTTTTTTCTTTTACACAAGTCGTTAAATTGTTTGAAGTAACAATTTTACAAACAACTACTTAGCTGTGTCAAGAATTTAAAATTAAATTATAAATAAAACTTATTTTAAATTTATACATCCTAAAAATATTGTAAATGCGAAGTGTGGATGTTTGTTACACAAAAACACAAAAACGGCTGTATGAATTTGGATGAAATTTCCTACACAGATAGTTTATTACTTGGACTAACAAATAGAATACTTTTAACCTTGGAAAAATTAAGTTCCCGAGGGATTGTCTAAAAATATAAAAAATTGTAGCTGCGCCACTGTCGACCGTCGTCGCAGCGATAAAGATGTCAAGCGTTACCTATAGGTACGAGTAACTCATATATTTTTCATTTTTCGATGCCGACGAAGTCGCGATACTACTTTATGATACTACTACCTGATGCCCGCGACTTCGTACGCGTTGAACGATGAAAGGTACCCTATGTCCTTTCTGGTGTCCCAGACAACGTGTATGCAAAATTTCATGGTGGTCGGTTCAGTAGTTTTTGCGTGAAACAGTTACAAACATCCATACATCCAAACATACTTTCGCATTTATAATATTAGTACGGATGACTAAAAAATTTTTTTTAACTCAGACGCCCGACGCAAAAACAAGGTGTCATAAAGTTTGACGTGCGAGTCTGAGTATCTGTGTGTGTTCAAAACGGATGGACATATATATAAATATTATGTATATATATTGATACTTTAATTTTCGTTTGAAAGCTGACCTGATCGAGATGGTTCTTATATAATTATATATAGTAATTTATGAAGATCTATTAAGGCGCCTGAAGACCATCAGCTCATTTCCTAGTTGACGTATGGATTTCAATAACTTACACGTGTTCGATTGATGTGAATATTGGTATACTGTTACTTGGTTGGTATTTTCATAAATAAATAAATATCTTCACACATTCCACACAGCACCATCTAGTTCCACAGTAAGCAACTAATGCCTGTATTATGGTTACCAGACAGTTGATATACTACATAGATTACTTTTTTTTGTAAATACATACATATTATAAATAAAACGTTTGCCCCTAGCGGGATTCGAACCCTCGACCGTTTGGTTAACAGCTAGTGTTACTAGCCACTAGACCAAACGTGTCGTCAAATCAGCATTAATTCTTTTCATGACATGGTAACCTTGACCTGATGCTGCAGCTCCAAGTAGGCTGAGGAATACTTAACTCCTCAGCAACTTACAGCAGATATTAGCATTTTTGGGCTCAATAGAAAGTCGAGGGTTGGTTTATAAAATTTAAAATTTAGCTTGTATTTTCATAACATATAATTATGGTCTTCTCGATAGTAAATAACAGATAGTAATAGGTCCAGGTTTTAACAAAAGTTAAGGTACTATAACCAAGGATAGGATAGGCTGTGGATAGGGTACAATAACCAAGGATGACATGTTAAAAGCTAGTTTAACTAAATTAGCTAGGTTCATAGGTGTGGTCGTAAATGTAGGCGTTTCGCCCGAAATGCTGTCTAGACCACGCGATTGACCTGACCTAGACAGCACTAGTTATTAAGTATGTTGTCAGACTAGAAAACTTAAAACTTTTTCCTCAATCAAATGATGAAAAAACAGAAATATTGGTTTTTATCTATACTAATATAATAGTGATAGAGTGAAGGCGGATTTTGTATGTTTGTATGTATGTGGCGGGTAATCTCCGGAACCTCTGCACCTATTTGAAAAGTTTCTTAACTATTTGAAATTTACATTATTTTAGATGGACATAGGGTATTAATTATTGTGTACTCTTAATACTACTCCGCCCTAATTTGATATTTCAGTTCATAGAATGTATTAAAAAGTTTAAAAGAAAGTTAAAAGTAGCAAATAATTTCTTTATGGTAAACCGAGGCTGGTGTTACACACTAACCTACTGCTGGGAGTAAAGCTTCAGAAAAGCTCATTTTTTTCATATTCGCTAATTTCTTATGTAAATATATGTTTTTTTTTTTAAATAATTTTACAACCACCCATTTATTTATTATTTAAGCGACAATGAGACCTGGATTTAAGTTATTCTGAGCTCATACCATGTTTAGTATTGTCATAGAGTAATTAAAGATGACAAAAACTAGTCTAGTTCACTTCAATGTAATTATATCTAATCAAAATGTATTTAATGTCAGTGTCCTGTGTTGTGTACCTAATTAAATAATAATAGAATTATTGTTAGAAAACTGCTAGAATATTTTTTTTTGTAAGAAAAATTTTCCTCAGATATTATCTTATTGAAATAGTTCTTTTTTTTGAAACAAACAGGAAGCGGAAGACGTAATAGGTTATCCATAGACAGGTCGGTCCGTAGAGCCGCAAATAGGATTACTAATGAGTACAGATGAAACTTTATAACTCCAAATGTCTTCAATTATTTGAAACTCAAATGAGCTTATGAGCTCAGTTTATGTTAATTGTGTTCTCAAACCCGAGAACACAATTAACATAAACTGCGGTTAACTGTTTGAAAAAGCTGACATTTACGGAAATCAGTGGATATTATTTTTGTATTTTTCTATGTAATGAATAAACTCAAAAACTATTTTTCAAAAATCTTTCCCCTAATAGAAAGCTACATTATATTATCAGCGACTAACATAGGCTATATTTATAGTTACACGGACAAATTCGCGTGCAACAGCTAGTTTTTTAATAATATTACAGGTTTTATATATAGTTTTTTAATAATATTTTTAATAATATTATAGTTTTTTAATAGTATATACAGGCTGACACTATTTCTCTATATAAATATTATTTTTAAAGGTGAAATTATATTTATTTTATTAAGGGCCTCTTTCACCAACACCAACAAGTAAAGTGTTGATTAGTTACTTTTAGAAATAATTTTATGTTTTATTAAATTATGCACTCGATTTTGTGCATCCTTCGATAGGCGATTTTTTTAATTATTTTCTTTTTAATGTTTGGGACTTTTATTGTACAAACAAAGGTATATCATCTCCTTCATTTCCGATTACCGGTGACTTTAAATGACGGTTAGCCTACTTGACACATGGTGAAAGAGGCCCTAAATGTTGTTGTGTAATAATAATGTTGTTGTGTAACTTCTTTTGGAATATAGCTAAGCTTGCTTTTGGATGTAAATGCGTCTATTTTCTGTTTTCTGTCTTCTTCTTTTGTTTTGTTCTGTAATGTGTAAGCAACATTGTTTTGTTTGGACATGCTGTGTACACGTGAGTTAAGTTCGGTGGCAGCAGAGGATGCAAAAAAAACCGATTTTACTTAACAATACTTTTTAATAAAAAAACTGTTACATTTAGCTTAAAACTACGTGTAAGTGACACCGGTCGATGTTAGATCCAAATGTCATATAGAATTTGCTTATAACTACGTTGAAGTGGACACTGGTCGATGTTAGATCCAAATGCCACCGATTGTTCTCCGACAGGAGTATTTAAGACGACCCTTGGGGCAGGTGCGCGGTGATTCAAACTGATTCATACATCCGAAAATCATGTGAAATTAATTTTGTAAGGTTGCAATGCTTCGGGGAATCGCTTGTAGATGTGTCGTAATACCATTCATGCAGATGACGGTCGTTTGGTGACTCTTGCGTGTTGCAATCCTAACTGGAAATGTTTTCCTTACGGGCGCGAACTTTCAGGGAATTGCATGTTGCAATACCACCCATATAGATGACGTTCCTTTGGTGGTTCTTGCATGATGAAATCGTAACATCTCCCTCCTTGAGAAAGGCGCCTATTCGATAACCTTGAGGGTGAGAATAGCGCCATCATGGAATGTTGCTATGATTATCTTGATTGATTTGATTTGCTGAAGGTTCATTAACATAATTTCTGTCTTCTAATTGTTCCATTGCTTTGGTGTGAAGGGTCACAGACGAAAATTGGCAGGATTCATCGAACTGCTTTTTGGCGATGAGGTGATCTATGTGCAGTTTTGAAGATTCCCGATGTGGTGATGGTATTTGTCTTCATAAAGGTTCCATGATTTGGTTTTTTGGGCATTCTGTATCAAGTATAGAATCTTCCTCGTACATTGCCAGGTAGGGATAGGAAGGAGCAATGATAGTTTATAGAGGGTGTAGGATTTAGGTGCGATAATCGGAAATTTTAATATTAGATCTTACTATTCTAATTTAATATATCGACTGTCAAAATGGACAATTGATAATATGATGTTTAACTATAACTAATTAAAATATCGATTGTCAGGATGGACAATTGATAATATATGTCGTTTAACTATAACTAATTAAAATATCGATTGTCAGGATGGACAATTGATAATATATGTCGTTTAACTATAACTAATTAAAATATCGATTGTCAGGATGGAAAATCGATAGGAAGGGACTATATCTAGGATTGGCAAATACAGTAGAGTGATTCTAATGTACTCACAGAAAAATAATCGGCCCTCTTTGCTGCATCGATGGCTGGATGCTCCAAGTGCTGCTACTCGTACTTGTAAATTCGGATACTCTTGCTGGTGGTGAACCACCCGGGTGGCTCGCGAACGCGATTTTCGATTTTTGAAACTATGCTCGCGACCCGGCCCGCGAGTATCCTACCGACTGCGCCAGTTAAGTTCGGTGGCAGCAGAGGATGCAAAAAAAACCGATTTTACTTAACAATACTTTTTAATAAAAAAACTGTTACATTTAGCTTAAAACTACGTGTAAGTGACACCGGTCGATGTTAGATCCAAATGTCATATAGAATTTGCTTATAACTACGTTGAAGTGGACACTGGTCGATGTTAGATCCAAATGCCACCGATTGTTCTCCGACAGGAGTATTTAAGACGACCCTTGGGGCAGGTGCGCGGTGATTCAAACTGATTCATACATCCGAAAATCATGTGAAATTAATTTTGTAAGGTTGCAATGCTTCGGGGAATCGCTTGTAGATGTGTCGTAATACCATTCATGCAGATGACGGTCGTTTGGTGACTCTTGCGTGTTGCAATCCTAACTGGAAATGTTTTCCTTACGGGCGCGAACTTTCAGGGAATTGCATGTTGCAATACCACCCATATAGATGACGTTCCTTTGGTGGTTCTTGCATGATGAAATCGTAACACGTGTTTTGGGCCTCTGTCTAGTTCACTTCAATGTAATCATATTTATTCAATGTATTTAATGTCAGTATCCTGTTTTGTGTACCTTATTAAATATAAATAATAATAATAATAAAAAAAATTTTGAATGCGGAGAAAATGACAAGAGCAGGGTCACACAGCTGTTTTAAAATGGCGCACAGCCAAATATGGAAGCTCATCGGAACATGTACACTTTTATGTACGGATAGAGGCAGCGCTATTGACCCATTTATAAAAACGGAAATAGAAGGGACGTCCCGAAATCATTTACAGTTTTCAAACTTCCTTTTGCCAATGTTATTACACTATTCGCTATTATTGAACTACTAGCTAGTGCCGGCGACTTCGTCCGCGTTGAACGATGAAAGGTCGTATGTCGTTTCTGGTGTCCCAGACATCGTGTATGCAAAATTTCATGGTGATATGTTCAGTAGTTTTTGCGTGAAAGAGTCACAAACATCCATACATCCAAACATACTTTTGCATTTATAATATTACTAGCTGGTGACCACGACTTCGTCCGCGTTGAACGATGAAAGGTACCCTATGTCCTTTCTGGTGTCCCAGACAACGTGTATGCAAAATTTCAAAGTGATCGGTTCAGTAGTATTTGCGTGAAAGAGTCACAAACATCCAAACATACTTTCGCATTTATAATATTAGTACGGATAACGCTTGACATCGTTATCGCTGTGACGACGGTGGCACCGCCATGCGACAGTGGCGCCCAATTCTTTATATCATTAGGGAACAGTACCTTTTTTTCTTAATGAAAGATACCCCCATGTCATTTCTTGTATCACTGACAACGTGTATACAAAATTTCATGACGATCGGTTGAGTAGTTAAGGCGTAACAGAGAGACAGACAGACAGAGTTACTTTCGCATTTATAATTTATTATAGTATGGATATATAGTTGGATCGGTAAGATTGGCAGGGCCTACCACTTTCAGAAGACCACTTTGAAATTGTGTTTAGGGATTCTATAGCTCATCTCCTGTTTCCCGTGTGTTAAATCCGATCTAACATAATATAGCAGCGAATTGTAACTAGATGGCGCTAATATGAAAACATACGCGTGAACATTTGTTTAATAAATAGATAGAAATTGTCTTTAGAGCGATTTACCTATCTGTATTCCCTGTGTTTTATTTTGTGCTAAACCTGGGATCGATTGGTGATTTTTTTGGGCGCATTTGTACACCTTGTTAAATTCCAAATTTAAATTTCCACAATTATCAATCATGGTGTGAATCCCTTTTAAAGGGTATGTTACTTTTATACATTTATCACACCGGGGAAGCTGTTTGTATAGAGAGGGGACAGCGAGAGGGTGGTGGGAGGGCTTATAATTAATGAGTACACGAGACGCCAACAACCAAGTTATTAACTAACTCATTAGCCGGTAACCGGTAACGGCGTTTAGCGCGTTCATTATTAACGACGCCGTTATAAATGCGAGTTCTTTGAAGCACTCCTTATACGCACGCTATTGCCTATTGCCTATGTGCACGCATAGGCGTTTCTTCACCGACGTTAATTGATACTTTTGAAGTAAAAACTTCGTTTGAGCGCGTTGGGCATTTTTGAGGTGGGAAAAATACAATTGAACTCGCGACATGTTACCGTAACCGTGTAACCGACACTGTATATTTTAAGATATTGCGCCATCTACACAATATCACTGAAACTAGAATATATGTTACGTAATATTACATCCTTGCGAAAACTAATTGAATTTAAATAATACATCAATACGAATAGAGATTGCGGTGATATTAATTTTAAAAAAAGAACAATTTTTGGGATGGGAAAAAACAATTGAACTCGCGATCCTGTTACAGTAACCGTAACCGACACCACTGTATATAAGTAGATATGTACATATATTGTAAATTAAAAAAATACACACATAATTGTTCAAGTTTTTATTTCTGTCGGCACTCCCGGAGTGCCCGCCGCCCGACGCAAAAAAGGGGCTTTATAAGTTTATCGCTAAAATGCGGGTTAAACGCCCTAAACATCAGATTAATCATTAAGTTAATCAGATGTTTAGGGCGTTTAACCCGCATTTTAGCGATGGTGTACAACAAAATATTATTAAACGGCTATTTAAATTTTAAACAGCTGTTTAAAAACTAACCGTCTGTTGGTGAACTCGAGCCTTAGATTGGTAATTTATACGTCGAATTAGGATTAATCCCGTTATGATGTACCATGTGTGTTGTTGTAAATAAATAACTAAATTTGAACATTTTATTCAGAAAAAAAAAAATGGCACGTTCCTCCATAAAGGTTCGCCACCCCTGGCCTACACATTTGTGTATATTCAAAAAAGACTTTAAATCCGGCCGACAAAGAAATATGTTTGGGCTCAGTAAATAAGCTTCGCAATTTATTACGAAAAAACTTAAGTATATTTAAAGCGTTGACTTAGAAATTTTTTTTTCTTCATCACTTTTAACCATACCAGTATTATGGTCAATACTAATGAAGAAAAAAATTCTAAGTCAACGAGCTTTAAATGTACTTAAGTTTGTTCGTAATAAATTGAGAAGCTTATTTACTGAGCCCAAACACATTTCTTTGATGATTTTAATGTGGTTTTGATTTTAACCACCCAATTGATTTTGATATAGTTTTGATTAGTTGAAATAGCTATAATATTTTATCGCTATTCCTCTTCACCATCTCCAAGTAAAGTGTCAAGTAGGCTAACCGCCATTTAAAGAAACAGGTAACCGGGATTGAACGAGATGACATATACCTTTGTTTGTACTGTAAAAGTCCCAAACATTAAAAAGAAAATAATTTAAAAAAAAAATCGCCTATCGAAGTATGCAGTAAACCGAGTGCATAATTTAATAAAACATAAAATTATTTCTAAAAGTAACTAATCAACACTTTACTTGTAGTTGATGAAAGAGGTCCTAAGGTTAAAGTAATTCGTGGAAGCTCTGTTTGCCAGTTAGATATATTCAAATTATTTTATTTAATATACTGACATGATAATATGATACCTACCTTATAGTCAGTATATTGTGATAGGCTGTTTAGATAGGATATGAAGGCCAAGGTAAGGAGTAGGGTACACTTCAATTACACATGTAAATATATAAATGAGGTTACTGTGGTTACTTGTGCTGTAAAGTAGGTATTTCGTCAGATAGCCATCAGTTTTTTGAAAATTAAATAGTATTATAAAGATTTTAGGAAAAATCTACCTTTTAGGGAAAGATTTATTAGAATTTAACCCAGGTTTGAAAGATAAAAAAACAGCCGATTTCCTATACTTTACTCAGATTAAATTTGAAGCTATATCCAATACAAATGTGACATTTATGCCTTGACATGTAAGGGCGCGCCCTGGCTTCGCACGGCTGCAATTTTTTCTGCAAATTTTATATAAAAACCTTCCTCGTTGATCGCTCTTTCCATTAGTAAAAACCGTATCGAAATCGGTTAGGTGGTTTAGATGAAGATAGCGAAGTAACAGACTCATCTTAATCTATACGATTGAAGATTTGTATTTTTGTTTGTAATGAATAAACTCAAAAAATAATTTTAAAAATTCTTTCACCCATAGAAAGCTACATTATCAGCGAGTAACATTGGCTATATTTTATAAATTTTACGCGGACGAAATCGCGTGCAACAGTTAGTATCAGTTGCTGATTGATATTGTATATATACCTAAGTTATTTACAAATATAAGGGATTATTAGGATTTTTTTTTATAAAAGATGGGTTTGCTCTTGACCAACAACCAACTGAGTAGCAAGGATGAGGCCTAAGATGGAGCGAGCTCACCCAGAAGATGCCTATTCACTCGAATTTTGAAAAGATTTGGGTTATATGGACTCAGGAGTTCCAAACGTTGGCAGTGCGCATTATAAAAGATGTTTTAAAGCGCTTGGTCCGAAATAGAGGGATAGAGGATATCGATAGGATAGATAAGTAGGAAACCGATGGCCACAAGAGGCGCACAGTTCCGAGTAATGTTATTGTGTAAAGTTCGACAGAGTTGGGGGTACTTCGTTAAAACTTGCTCCAACTCCATAGTCCCGACTAACTTCGGCGGTTCACTAGACTTGTGCATTTTGGATGCGGGATAACTTTCTGCGTTGTAAAGAGCAATCGATATCAATTTCAGTTGCCTCTAAACCTGCTTATTCCAATTTTAACTAAATACTAATTTTCGCCTACGGTTTTACCCAAATTTAAATTAGATTTTTTTATACATTTGCACAAAATTAATAGATGCTCAATTTATAGGACATTAACTTACAGCCTATTAAGGATTTTTAAGGATTTTCATGCACTGGCGTTGCAGAAAGAGTGTTTGCAGAAAATTGCAAAAAAAATTGCACCCGTGCGAAGCCGGGAGCGGGTCGCTAACTTGTATATAAGGTAAAAATGTATCTCACATACTCAGCAAACTTGAATGCAAGATATATTATTTCGATCCACATACTATAACCACCGTAAGGGTTCACACTAAATGTTGGTCAAAGAATTTTTGAAACAAACCAAGCTGCAATTTTTGAAACAAACCTAGCTTCATTTTGAAACAAACCTAGCTTCACTTTTTTAAAACAAACCTAGCTTCAATTTAGGAAACAAATCTTACTTAATTTTTTTTAAAAACCTAGCTGCAATTTTTGAAACAAACCTAACTTCAATTATCTAAAACAAACCTAGCTTCAATTTTTAAAACAAACCTACATGCAATTTTTGAAACAAACCAAGTTACAATTTTTGAAACAAACCTAACTTCAATTATTTAAAACAAACTAAGCTGCAATTTTTGAAAAAAACCTAGCTTCATTTTTGAAACAAAGCTAGCATCAATTTTGGAAATTTTGTTACAATTTTTCTTCAGCATTGTATAATAAGAAGGAGAACAAGGATGCATCTGTTGAATGATGTGGAGTTGAGGGTGCGAGAATCTTTCCAAACTTTATGTCTTCGACTTGTCGGCCGCTCGTAAATGTTGTCGTAAAATAACACTCGATATAAGAGCTATAATAAAGTGCGTCGTAACGTATCCGTCACGCAAACGTCACGCGATCTGATCGATTCACCGTCGTGTGCTAGAGTTTTACCGTAGTATATACAATGGACGGTTATCAACCGTTAGTTTCAACCGATCATCATAAAATTTTGCATTCAACGCAAAATTGTATGCCTTTATGTAATTTTATCCCTGACAACGTGTCAGAAAAGGACATAAAGTATCTTTCATCAGAAAAAGTTTTCATCAGAAACTAAAAACCTATTTTCGAGGGATCATCTAAAAATAAAAAATTCAATGCCCGACAAAAATAGATTATTGAATAAATGGTTTAGCATTTGAGAAGGGCGTGGACGAAGTCGCTGAAAAAACCTAGTATACAGTTATTAGTATGTAGTATATTAGTTTTTTTTTTTCTATAAATGATCAATTTGATCATAAATGAGTGCATTCGATAATATTTATCTGTCAGTACCTACTTAGCTCTAAAATTGTTATTCCACGGATTACGTCAATCGAAGCTTTATTTTTCCTTAATATTCCATGAACGGCATTTAATTTAGTTTCAAGTAAATTTCACAAACTAACTAGACAATAAAATTAAATTGTTGCAAACGTATACCAATAAGACATCTCTGTATGTAACGAATATTGTTTGTTTGGACGAATTTGTTATTTTTGAAGTGAAAACTCTATGGTCTGAAACAAAAAATACTAAGGCCACGATGCGAGTACGATACTAGAACTTTTACTTGTCAATGGATTGTTGGATGAATGTCTGATTAGTGCGAACGTGATTTCCGATAAAGATTTGGAACATATTCGAACATCGAATTGAATGTAGGTCGTTTGTAAAATTAGATTTTGTGACCGCAGGTTGTATCACTGAGGCCGTTTCTAACACAAATGTATCGTACGTGAACATTTTAAATGAAACATTTGAAAGTTTACTTATAAATTTCAAATAAAGTAAATACATTTATGTCCTAAAAATTGTAGATCATAAAAAAGAAACAAAAAATTAACAAGTCACAATTTTCTTATACAAAAAAAGTTGACCCGAAAAGTTGGCGACTGAGCCGAGGTTCTGTTGTGTATGTAAAGCCTCACGTAAAACTATATCATTTTTCTTCATACATTCATGCATAATAAATCTCAGATGCCCTGACCTTGTACTAGTCATTATCCCTGTTATGTATTTTGTTACATTTAGAGCCTCTTTTAAGTAACTACATCCGTATCCGTACTAATATTATAAATGCGAAAGTATGTTTGGATGTTTGTGACTCTTTCACGCAAATACTACTGAACCGATCACATTGAAATTTTGCATACACATCGTCTGGGACAGCAGAAAGGACATAGGGTATATTTCATCGTTCAAGGCGGACGAAGTCGCGGGCATCAACTAGTAATATTATAAAGCGAAACTATGTTTGGAAGTATGGATGTATGGATGTTTGTAACTCTTTCACGCAAAAACTACTGAACCGATCACAATGAAATTTTGCATACACGTTGTCTGGGACACCAGAAAGGACATAATGTACCTTTCATCGTTCAACGCGGACAAAGTTGCGGGCATCAACTAGTAATATTATAAAGCAAAAGTATGTTTGGATGTATGGATGATTGTAACTTTTTCACGCAAAAACTACTGAACCGATCACTTTGAAATTTTGCATACACGTTGTCTGGGATACCAGAAAGGACATAGGGTATCTTCCATCGTTCAACGCAGACGAAGTCGCGGGCATCAGCTAGTAATATTATAAAGCGAAAGTATGTTTGGATGTATGGATGATTGTAACTTTTTCACGTAAAAACTACTGAACCGATCACCATGAAATTTTGCATACACGTTGTCTTGGACACCAGAAAGGAGATAGTCGCGGGCAAATCTAATAGAAAGCACTACATTAGTCTCTAATACTTAATGTAGTGCTTTCCTATAATTTAAATTCATACTTGTAGGTACACAAATAAATAAATAAACAAAGTGTTGATTAGTTACTTTTAGAAACATCGAGACATAGATCGAACATCGAGCGATTTTTTTTTAAACTTTTTAATGAGTTTATTTGACGAGAAATATTATCTGTATAATATGAGTATAATATAATATAATGCTTGTCGAAAACGTCCATTAGTGTCTCTTGTGAGTCGGCCATTATTATTCTGAGCGACACATCGCTTGATAGATTACCGAACGAGCCTCAACTCAATAGAAGACATGGTTCATTCATTGCATCATTTTATTAGAGATTTTGCCTATTATACGTTTGGTCTAGTGGCTAGTAACCCTAGCTGTTAACCAAACGGTCGTGGGTTCGAATCCCGCTAGGGGCAAATGTTTATGTGTTAACATTTTACCTTTGTGCCTGAGTCATGGATGTTTTTTATTTATAATATGTATGTATTTACAAAAATAAAAGTAATCTATGTAGTATATCAGCTGTCTGATATCCATAATACAAGCATTAGTTGCTTAATGTGGAACTAGATGGTGCTGTGTGGAATGTGTGAAAAAATAAAAAATAAAAAAAAAATAGTATACTAGCTGGTGCTCGCGACTTGGTCCGCGTTGAAAATAAAAAAAAGTCTTGCTATAACACTTTGGCCAGGCGTTAGTTTTTTATTTTTCCAGGCGTTAGTTCCACGGGAATAGTCCTTTTTTTTTAATGAAATGTACCCTATGTCCTTTCTGGTGTCCCAGACAACGTGTATGCAAAATTTCATGGTGATCGGTTCAGTAGTTTTTGCGTGAAAGAGTCACAAACATCCAAACATACTTTCGCATTTATAATATTAGTAAGAAGTAAGATTATATTGTTGAATATATATACTAGCTCTTGCTGGCGACTTCGTTCGCGCCCCTATTTAATAAATTTATTATTTCTCATAAATATTTTTATTCGGCGTTAAATTTTTATTTTTTACTTTTAGATGATTATTTTAGATGATTTTAGATGATTTTAAATTTTTTTAGATTTTACTTTTAGATGATTCCTTTTGGGAATTGTACCTTAATTTTTTTTATGTGAAAAAACTTTCTCTGTCATGTAATATACTTTTATATTTGCTTAAATAATTTTTTTTACTTCAACTTAATTGGACTTAGGGCGTAGCAAAACGCTATATGTCTAGCCAAACACACACGCGACGCTTTCTCCTGTTTATTATTAAGTGTTTATAAATAGAACAAAACATAATAACAGGAGTGATGGCGACGAGTGCCAAGCGTTTATAAACGAATCGGTGCAAGCGATTTCAGTGCGCGTTAATTTGCGCGTTGCACAAGCCTATGACGCCATTGCGAACAGCTGACGATTGCAATTTTCGCGCCCTGTCGAACTGGAGACGCGTGCGCACGAAAATAAACCGAGCGATCCCACTATACTAAATAAACTAGCGGACCGCCTCCGGCATCGCACGAATTTTTCTATAAATATTCTTTATATATGTAAAAATGTTAAGTTGGTTTGCGTACGCATCAAAAACTCGAGAATGGATAGACCAACTTTAATTCGGTTTACACATATGAAAAGAGGGATAAATGGAAAAGATTCGATTAGTGTTAACCGCATTAAAATTGCGTAGTTTAAAATATCTAATATATACATGTATATATGTATGGATGTTTGTTACTCTTTGGCAAATTTGGCACACAAGTAGTTCATTACTTGGATTAACATATAGGATACTTTGTTAAGTAACTTTTAATTGCTTAAAAATATAAAAACCGTATTCACAGCGATAAAGATGTCAGTCGTTATATTAATCACTAGCTGTTGCACGCGACTTGGACCGTGTAACTTTACTATTATGAAAATACATCCTATATATGTTACTCGCTGATAATATATTGGCTTCATCAGGTGTAAGAATTTTTAAAATCGCTCCAACAGTTCGCTGGCACCATCTAGTATAATATATACGACCTCAACAGCGTTAGGCCGCTCGTAAATGCGGCACTAAAACCACAAAATAACAAACATTGTATTTTACATATGCCGTTAAAACAACGCCACTTCTAAAAACAGTGTCGTCGCGAATCGATTTTTTTTCTATCGAGCCGCACGTGACGTGGTATTGTTTGTTTTGCCCGGATTTCTTTCGTCTCATAAAAGTCTATTTAGCATACGTCAATGTAATGGGATATAGGTCGCGCGTGTAGGTACTATGTAACACGAAATAAATTATTGGGAAGTGATTGAGCGTCGCCATGTTATATTGTTTTACTGGCTGGTGCCCGCGACTGCGTCCGCGTTGAACGGTAAAAGGTACCCTATGTCCGTTCTGGTGTCCAAGACATCGTGTATGCAAAATTTCATGGTGATCGGTTCAGTAGTTTTTGCGGGAATGAGTTACAAATATTCATACATCCAAACACACTTTCGCATTTATAATACTAGTTGGTGCCCGCGACTGCGTCCGCGTGGAACGATGAAAGGTACCCTATGTCCGTTCTGGTGTCCCAGACAACGTGTATGCAAAATTTCATGGTGATCGGTTCAGTAGTTTTTGCGTGAATGAGTTACAAATATCCATACATCCAAACACACTTTCGCATTTATAATACTAGTTGGTGCCCGCGACTTCGTCTGCGTTGAACTATGAAAGGTACCTCTATGTCCTTTCTGGTGTCCCAACCAACGTGTAAGCAAAATTTCATGATGATCGGTTCAGTAGTTTTTGTGTGAATGAGTTACAAATATCCATACATCCAAACATACTTTCGCATTTATAATATTAGTACGGATTAGTACGGATAATCTACCAGCTGTGCTCGAGTTAGTTTTTTGATAATACCACACAGGAACCTAATTTTTTTCCAGGATAAAAAGTATCCCATGTATTGGTCCAGGTGTCTAACTATCTATGTGCCAAATTTCAATAAAATTCAGATTTTTGCTTGATTTAGTAACAAAGATACAAGGTTTCGCATTTATATTTTATTATTATTATTATTTACGTGTATTTATTTTCATCCTTTATTCTAATTTTTTTATAATATATATTAGAAAAAAACAATAAATATCATAAAAAATCTGAAACTAGAATTGCGCAGGTAGGCCAAGCCCAAGCCAAGGCCCAAGGCCCAAGCTACCGGTGGTTAGGGCTGCAGAGTGAGGAACCTCCTGACAATTCGTGCCGTGTCAAGAAGCACCGCCTTCTGTATCTGTCCCTTGACCCAGCTTATTGTTATTATTAGGATTCCTATTATTATTAGGATACTAGTATTTTCATTTAAATAAATATATAGTCTCGAAGGACAAACGAGGCGCGGTTTAGACTTAAATAGCGTCTGCTATAATATCACCTGCTTCGGAAGAAGCTATTCTATATTAATAAAATAGTTTAAGAACGCAAATTGCTAACGAATGCAAACGTAATTTACTTCAGTTTACAATGTTTTAAATAATGAAATTATTGACGCGAGCGGATGATTGCAGAGATCACGATGCGCAGACGCACACTTGTAAACATAAGTGGGCGTAAAACAAAAAAAAAACGGAAGGTGGATTTAAAAATAATATCGCTGGAACATAGTTAGTACCACGTTTCCTGTTTTATGAACGGGAAAGGTGTTTAATAACTGTCTAATTGTCCCAGAGAGCCTAAGAGATAGTTACATTATAACTGTCTAAATTGTCTCAAAGTCTATCAAACAAAGTTAGTTACACCTGTCTAAATTTTCCCAAAGACACTCAAGCAAAGTAAGTTACAACGGTCTAAATTGTCCCAGAGACATTCAAACAACGTAAGTTCCAACTGTCTATATTGTCCCAGCGAATTTCAACGTTAGTTACAACTGTCTAAATTTTCCCAGAGTCTCTCAAACAATGTTAGTTACATCTGTCTAAATTTTCCCAGAGACACTCAAGCAAAGTAAGTTACAACGGTCTAAATTGTCCCAGAGACATTCAAACAACGTAAGTTCCAACTGTCTATATTGTCCCAGCGACTTTCAACGTTTGTTACAACTGTCTAAATTTTCCCAGAGTCTCTCAAACAATGTTAGTTACATCTGTCTAAATTTTCCTAGAGACACTCAAGCAAAGTAAGTTACAACGGTCTAAATTGTCCCAGAGACATTCAAACAACGTAAGTTCCAACTGTCTATATTGTCCCAGCGACTTTCAACGTTTGTTACAACTGTCTAAATTTTACCAGAGACTCAAACAAATTTAGTTACAACTGTCTAAATTGTTCCAGAGACACTCAAGCAACGTTAGTTACAACTGTCTAAATTGTCCCAGAGACACTCAAGCAACGTTAGTTACAACTGTCTAAATTTTCCCAGAGACTCAAACAAATTTAGTTACAACTGTCTAAATTGTTCCAGAGACACTCAAGCAACGTTAGTTACAACTGTCTAAATTGTCCCAGAGACTCAAACAAATTTAGTTACAACTGTCTAAATTGTCCCAGAGAGTCCGAGAAAATTTACTAATAAATAAAAATTTGAGACCTTTAGGGGCATTTTTGATATTAGTTTCTAGAATATAATATAATACACCTATAGAGAGGTGTAATTTTTTTTTCTTCAAATTATACACAAATGAATAAAAGGTTTCAGACAAGTATTGTAGAGAATTCAGTTTAACATAAAAATGTTTGTATAACTTTAGCTACCTAAGATTTTTGCCCCAAGATTTTCGCCAGTTTCGATCAATTCAGAATTTTTTTAGGTAGTTTAGGTAGTTAACACTACCTACAAAATGGTAACAAATTATCTAACAAAATGGCATTTTAATTCAGAAGATCCATCAGAAAAAGGACGAAATCGTGGCCGTCCGATTTGGGAGCCTTTTTTTGGGTAGAATGAGTCCATAGCCATTTTTGATTCGGTGTGTGTGATCGTTATGATAGTTATTATTGTTTATATTGTGAGCTTCTTCTTTTATTAATTTATAGAATGCGGTGTTAAGATCTGCGTTGTCCTCGCGTTGTAGATTACTAAAAAAAATTATAGATACACCAAAAATTTCTTTGATCCTTTAACTAACGAGTGATGTAATCAAATTTTTGATGTACACGACAGATATGTAGGTACAGCATCTAACTGTATCCCCCCGATTTTGTTATCATCAATTTTTATGAATTGCCTACCCACTATGGGTATTCACATTAAGCGTTAGCTCATATTAAATGGCTACAATAATGACGACCACCTCTTTCTTCGCAAAGAGCATTGTTTAAAATTTCTCCGACGCAATCCAATGTTCTGACGCGCGTTTTCAAAGAATGTTTACGCAATATAGTTAACGCTGAACATGTTGATCGTGAAATGCACCTGCAGGCCTTTGTACTGACTCATAAACAAATCTTACTCACATCATTCACAGGTTATTTAGTGGTTCAACGCGTTTATTAAACGCATTAAGCTGCAGAGTTGAAGGGTTCGCTTCAATCTCGCTGCTAGTAAATTGGCTTCGGAGAAACCCAGCAATAGGGATGTTTATTATTTTTGGGAAAGTGCTTAAAATCATATATAAGTACCCAATATAGTCCAAAATATTTAACTAATCTTAAAAATCATGTATTTTAAATTTCGCTCCAAAACTACGTGACCTTTGTGACGTCACTTGTTCCTAAATCAAATAATGGTTATACATAAAAAACAGCACATATGCTTTCATTTCACGGTGGTCTTCTGTAAGGAAACCAGTATTTTGTATTTTGTACGAATAGGATGCAAGAACTCATGCCCTTAGAAATATTCTAACATGATAATCCTATCAGCACATCAATTATCCTGACTGTGTCTAATTATATAAGTGGACTTTCAGATTGCCTCCCAACCGTTTGTCATAAATAAAACATACTAAGCTTCTATAATTCTAAGCTTCTAAGCTTCGAAGATATGTTGGCCTCTTTAAATGTGTTATATTAATTGCTAACTTGGAATTTTGTTATGTAATTTATATGATCGAATTATTATTACAGCATTTTATACATAGTGAAATTTTATACAATAGTACATTTTTATTGGTTTTCTATAGACTTTAAGTTTTTTTTTGTCCTACCGGCTAGGGTTTCTCTGACACGTGTCAGAGATCTTGTATAGCTGGCAGTGTAACAGCATAATAGTGTTTTTTAATCTACGTTTGGAAGCACGTCTATACATACGGTACAGAGTACTGAGACTTTAAGTTTAAAACGTTGCTATCTAGTGATGTGCCGGATCACCAAACCATAAATTATAATCAAGTGGGTTAAGATCGGTACAAGATGACGGCTAAGCTCTGATGAATTCAAAGTAACTTTACATCCACACTTGTGAGGATCGAGCTTTGCTCTATGACCCATTGCTCAGTCATGCTGAAAGACCACTCCTTTTGGAGCGTGAAATTGTTAAGAGGCTTTACCACCTTCTGTCAAAGTCTAACCTGGGAAAGATATTGTGATACTTTTTTTAGTAACCCACTAAATCATCCTTGAACGCATATACTGCCTAAGTTGTGTTCTACTGACTAGAGCGTAAACTTTTAAAGAGTTTTCAGTATAAACTTTTCAGCTATAACACCTAATTCATCTTTAAAATACGCTACATGGTTCTCATGCTATATTCATTTCGGGGGATGTGTCTTTTGCATACTGACAGCTTTAGTCTTTAGTACTTTAGCTTTACTGTCTTTAGTAGACTAATATACCCACTTTGTGTGATGCACTTTTCCTTGTATCTAAAGGTCATCAGACAGGCTGACTGTATACTTAATGGGAGGTGGCTATCGTCGATTATAACACAAGCAACGCCGCTGGTGCTGCTATAGTGTATCGCCGACCATAGTTGGGTTGTCCAAAATTATTATAATTAATGGTATGAATAAGAAATACAATTCCAATGTCTTGTGTGTTTTTTTAAAATATTAAACAGGGTGACAGGCAGGCTGACTCAGCAGGTAACTACCTAAAGACACAAGTAATACCATTTACAAGTACACTGCCGACCTTGCAGGAATTTGTTTACTTCTTGCTTGAAACATCCCTTATTGGCTTGGCATATTCTGAATTGGCATAGTCAGAACGTTTCGTCTTCAGTCAGTCAGTCATTCTTCATTCTTGAAACCACCCCCAACAAAGTATCAGACGTCGTTTAAAAATGTATTTCGTTTGGTGTATGGTAAACGAACGTGCGCCCTTGACTCGAGGCGAGGCCACGATGGCAGCGTAAACAGAGTTATTATGAATTCCCATTCAGTTCTACTGTCGTGATTTATGCCTCGACTCTCTAGTGCACACTATGGACTCACTTGGCACGACACCGCAGAGTCCACAGACGTCTGTGGAGATGCAAACTACTCTGGCAACAGTTAGCTAATTTGTACCAAATGTTTTTAGGTTTTTAAAAAAAAATATTATCATTTAATTCATCATAATAAAGGACAAAACGCATGGTGACTATACTTGGTGCTTAGTGACTAATTTCTACTGGAATCAAAAGCAATTTCGAAATGACTAAATTCGGACAACGGTAGCCACAAACGGAGAATCGTTATTAGACTGTCTTTTCGACATTTACATAAAATATACAAGTTCTGATAATCTGCACTCGACTCTCCTCATATTAAGGAAAGGTTATAAGGTATTATATATTATATGTTATACAGGTTGATGTAGATTTGTGAAACTATAAGAAAATTAATATACTATATATATATATTTAACTTGTCTCCTTATATATAACTAACGGAGTCACTGATTGACGGAAATTGTCTACAACTTTTGTGGCAACGGGTAATGTAGATAGTCATCAGTTCTTTCCGCTAAAAGCTTCTCTCGTGTGTAAGCTCACGAACAAATATAGTCTTAAATAAGATGACGAAGCAATACTTTTGTTATTCGGTAAGGCAGTTTCAAGGGCGAAAACATCTAACTAAAATATGTGATTTCCGAGCTAGAGCGCGAATAATTGATTTTCGCTACGATTTTTTCTAATATTTATAGCTAGAAATAAAATAAAATACACATATACTTAAACTAACTGGAACCTAACATTTTTCTAGGAAAAAGGTATCCTAAACGTTAATCCAGGTAATAAACTATCTGCGTGCCAAAGTTCAACCAAATCCGTTAAGCCTTTTATGAGATTAGCGTGCACAGACAAACAGACAAACAGATAAAATTCTAAAAAAAAACTGCTCTTTTTTTAATTCGATGACATAAATAAAAAGTGTACAATTTTTTTTTTAAATTATTTAATGTACAGACACGGCCTGTTTACGATTTTATTATAGTATGTATAGATAAACCGTCAAGACTAAATTTACCAATTATAAATGGCCTCAAAGTAAATACTAGTACTATTAGGCTTGTGTTATGGGATAATAATAATAATAACCTAATAATGGTTTACAGACATTGTTATCATCTTGTGTGTAAATGTGTTAGATAATAAATAAATAAATAATTAAATAAATAAACAAATGAATGAATGAATGATTGAATGATTGAATGAATGAATGGTTGAATGAATGGATGGATGAATGGATAAATGAATGAATGAATGAGTGAGAGAATGAATGAATGAATGAATGAATGAATGAATGAATGAATGAATGAATGAATGAATGAATGAATGAATGAATGAATGAATGAATGAATGAATGAATGAATGAATGAATGAATGAATGAATGAATGAATGAATGAATGAATGAATGAATGAATGAATGAATGAATGAATGAATGAATGAATGAATGAATGAATGAATGAATGAATGAATGAATGAATAACCATACAACGAATAGGGGCAAAACTCTGTACACCCAAACCAGAGCTTTGAAAAGTTCATTTGCAAAGTTGACCCTGCCGGGAATCTAACCCCGGCTTAATGGTTCAGAGCACCAAGACAAGCAAAGCAACCAAAAACACTCGTCAAATGGTTCATAAAAAATAACCAACCGTGATGTTTATAAATATTCACGAATTTAAGGTTTTACATTTATTTGCTAATAACAAGGCCTAGTATCGCCTAGACGACTAAGGTTAGCCAGAGCCCATTAACCTTATCCTATCCTATTGGTTATAGGGATCCTATTTGTATTCCTCTTGTTGAAATTTTATATTGATAAGTTAATAATAATTGATAAGTTAATTGAATAAAAGTTGATAAGTTTAGTTTTGTTTAACATCTGGCTGCTGATCGCCCTCTATCATATAAAAATACCAAAATGGAATTTGATAATCATAAAAATATCAAAATGTAAAAATAAGGAATTTGAATTGATTTGAGTACAAAAATAATTTCGTACCTAACGCACTAATGTAAATAAATAATTTTTAATTCACACTAGCGTAGCAATTTTCTTCCCAATAAACAATTTAATCCAAGGTATAAATGATATAACGAATATGATTACAACAGTTGGACTGTGGACTTTATTCTGTACACGGTAGCGTTGTTTTTGCACTGATAACCTTAAGGGCTTGGCCTTGACGTGCGAAGATGGGCTTTGAAAACACACGATAGGTTATTGTGACTCAATACGTTACAAATATATTTTTTAAATCCAACTCGGTACGAATATTGAACCCTGACAAGCTGTTGCACGTGACTTCGTCCGTGTAAATTTATAAAATATAGCCTATATTACTCGCTGATAATGTAACTTTCTGTAGGTAAAAGTTTTTAAGTTTATTCATTACAAACAAAAATACAAATCTTCTCTATTTATAATATTCATATAGATTAGTATAGATAAACGCAGTATCACGCGACCACCGCGAAGCTATTTGATCGAAGTCCACTTATTTTATTTGACAGTAATGATTTTTTATGTGTAAATTAAACCTTTAAGAAGTGTAAAATATGAATAAAAAAATACATTATATCTTTGGAAATATTTTGCTTTAAGTGGATAAGCGAGGAATTGAAAGTTATGTGCTGGCTGACATTATTTGGCAATTTTTTGTTTTGTTCATTTTGAAGAATTCAATTACCTATTCAAAAAATAGTTTAATTTATAATTTAAAATATTATTATTGTTATATAAATATTATTATGTTATCT
>OX122937.1:6895000-6905000 GCA_944738685.1 Synanthedon myopaeformis | reverse complement strand
TAACCAATAGAGCAGCACCGCATAGTTCCAGTTTGGGAATAGTTAATTTAGATTTTATCGGTGCAACCCGTGATTTACCCATGAGTAAAGAAACTCTGGTTTTTCCTACATCATCGACCGTTCTGATGTAGACTGCTGCGCCATAACCCAGCTCTGATGCGTCAGAAAATCCGTGCAGTGAGCACTCCGTAAGATTATCCGCTAGCACAAATCGTTTCAAACGCACTTGCTCCAGCGCAGGCAGACTCTGCACAATTGACTCCCATTGAGTCACAAGTTCAGGTGGAGGTCGCTCGTCCCATGACAATTTGACCGACCAAAGTCGCTGCATGAGGACCTTTCCCTGAAAAATAACTGGGCTAATCCAGCCCATAGGGTCGAACATTCGTGCTATTGTTGACAATACCGCCCGCTTGGTACAATTGTGATTCTCACCTAAACTAAGGTGATATGTAAACGTATCCGCAACTGGATTCCATTGTACCCCCAAAATTTTGACAAAATGTTGATCCGAATCAAAGACATGAGGCTTTTCCTGGTGTTCCTCTGGAACATCCTCCAATAACCGCTTGTCGTTAGACACCCATTTCCGAAGTTCCATTTTTCCCGAAGCCAAGAGCGCCTTCAGGGAGCTCTTCAGCCTTTGGGCTGACTCAAGGTTAGGCCCACCACCGAGGATATCATCCATGTAGACCGATGTACGCAGTATCTTCGCTGCGTCTGGATGTTTCTTTTCTCCGTCATCCGCCAATTGCCTGAGAGTGCGAATAGCCAAATAAGGGCTACTCTTCATTCCGTAAGTCACCGTATTCAATTCATAGAGCAATAAGGGTGCATCAGGTGCTTCCCGCCAATATATAAGTTGGTATCTGCGGTCCTCCTTGTGGACCTCGATCATCCGGAACATCATCTTGATGTCAGTCGTGAATACCACCTTGTCCAACCTAAAACGCATGATAATCTGCATGACGTCACGTTGCAATTTAGGTCCCGCATGCAAGATGTCATTTAACGAAACTCCGGACGACGTGACACAGCTCGCGTCGAATACCACTCGTATTTTATCTGATGTAGCCTTAAAAATACCATGATGAGGAATCACATACCGCATCGAGTCCTCATAACCATCACTGGGAACCATGTGACCCATGTCGATGTACTCTCTCATGAACTGAATATATTTATCCCGATATTTCGAATCGGCCTTTAAACGCTTTTCCAAATTTAAAAAACGTCGCAAGGCTAATTTTGCAGAATCTCCTAAGCTCGGTGCCTCAGATAAGAACGGCAGTCTCACCACATACCGTCCATCTGGATTTCTTGAATGTGTAGTCCGAAAATATGATTCGCATTCTTCATCCTTGGGGTCGCTTAAGATAGCTGCTGGCATTTCTTCAACTTCCCAAAACCTTTCAAGCAAAGTATCCGTGTTCACATGAAAGGATTGACACACCTCAACATCTTGATTTGATGCTACCGGTCCCATAAGGACATATCCGAAAATGGTTGACATCGCAGAGGGCAGCCCCTCAAACCGCATGATGCCTCCATTAATAATATCACCCATTAAATCCGCACCTATAAGTAAGTCGATTTTACGACACTTATAAAACTGTTCGTCTGCTAGACGAAGACCCTTATAATATTTGCCCAAATCCGATGGCAATGAACAAGGTGGTAAATCATCGGCAACCTTGTTTATTACTAAGCCCGAAGTGACCAAAACCGGATGGTCAACATGTTGTGGAATAATTTTTAAATAAACATTCCCCTTATAAGTGTCCAAACGATGGCCACCTATACCCTTAACCGTAACCGAGCCCGAACGCTTAACTCTCAAACCCAAATGCGATGCAAACTCTTCCGTAACAAACGTACTTTGACTACCGCTGTCTATCAACGCACGTCCCTCCCTGTAGATACCGCTACAGTCGCAAACGCGCACAACCGCTGTTGATAATAAAACCGTACGCCTGTAAGAGTTGCCCGAAACCGCATGTAAAACGTTGGACATAGACCGTACATTATTGCCATGAATATCCGCTGGCGCTTCCGCTTGCACCCCCGCTTGCGCTTCCGTTTGCGCTTCCGCTTGCGCCTCCGCTTGCGCTTCCGATCCGCCGCATTGCTCTGAACCCCCCCGAGGTGTGTGCCTATATGACCGTCTTGGCACCACATACTTGGGTTCGAAATGAAGCAATGTATTATGTTTATCCGAGTGACATCTGCTACACCTTAAATTCTGACGGCAATTATTTATATAATGACTATTCAAACACCGAAAACAAAGCCCATTAGACATTACAAATTGTTTCCTAACAAATGGTTTCAAATTAGTAAACCGTTGACACTTGCTCATATGATGCGGCCCCTTACAGTGTGTACACTCCCTAATATTTGCATTACCGTTTGCATAAAGAATGTGCTCCCGATTTACATTACTATTTTCATAAGCAATATGAGCCCGATGTGTACTTGAGGTACCCCGCTGAATATGAGTAGTTTCCAAAAGTTGTACCTCCCGAGTTAAAAATTCAATAAATTGATCAAAAGTCGGTAATGATTCTCGACCACCATATTTATCTTCAAATTGCCGTTTAAGGGACCCCTCTAATTTATTTAAGTTAATAAATAGAAGCAAGTATGACCATTTGCTAACAGGAAATTGCAATTTTTCCAATCCTTTACTAGTTTCCAGAAGGGTATTTAAAAATGATTTTAATGAATTTAAGCCTTTATTTACATTGGGCAATGACAACATAGAATGAAGTAATTTGTCTGCCTGTAACCTAGGACTGCCATACCGAAGCTGCAAAATATGTAACAATACACTATAGTTTTCCCCCGTTATACTCAAATGTTGAACTAAAGTCTTTGCCTCCCCACTCAACGAGCCATACAAATAATACATTTTTTGAGCATCTGTAAGCGACTGATTAGTGTCTATCATCGCCTTGAACAAATCCATGTAGTGTATATACTCTTCAAGTTGGCCAGAGAATGTAGGCAAAGTTATATTTGGCAAATTAAAACCGCTCGCATGCCTAGCCGTTGAATCATTATACTTATCCGCATAAGTGGAGCTTGATGGAAATAACTCAGAATGTCTCAACTTAATCAAGTAATAATAGTCCGTCCAGGTATCAAAGATTTGTTGATGACTTTCATTCTCACTTTCTGCGACCAATTCCAATGACAATTTGGCATGTAAATCTGTAAATTCATTGTAAATAGCCTCCAAATCCATACAACGCAGCTTGAACAACTTAATCTGGTCATTAGAAGTTAGCTCTGATTGAGATAATTTGTGAGTAGCCTCTAATTTGGAAACTACTATGTCATACCGCACCTTTAATATATTCTTTTTTGGCATTATAAAATACAAAACCCCCAAGCAAATACAATCAAGAACCTCTTCTGGAACAACTGTTTTATAAAAAAAAGATAAAATAAGTAAAATAATAATTACCTACCGCCAAAATTGTTACCAAAATTCAACTTAAAAAATTGCACAAAATATATATAAAAAATTACCAAAGATACCCACCTTGATATTAATAAAAATGTGTGACCGTTATGTTTTCAACGTAATTGTGTTAAATATAAGGTGTAGTGCATGTACCTACTATGTGACTGATGTACTGTATCCCTATCCGTGCTCGAATGGACCAAATGTTCTAGAAATCTAGACATAGGAGGTGTAACATGCCTGATTATATAAAATATATACGTTTACTGATGTGGCGAACTCACCGGTTTGTGGGGCTTGTAGCTGGCTCTCGCGATGGTCTCCAACCGCCGTTGGTGTAGATGTCACTTCTATAATATCCGGATACACTTCACCGATAATAACTACTTAATTATACACAGATTTAGGCGCCGAATCGCCGTGAAAATGTCCAACCGTTATTTTTTGTACTTGACCGCTTTTCGTTCAAAGTTGAATCCCAATGCACACTCACTTGTCCTCACACACACAGACACACCGAATTGTCCATCAAACGACGACATTGACGTTGACAGTGAGTCGCCACAAAACCCTCCCGCTAAATATATATATTGTTCTGTGTAAAATGAGTGGTCTGCATGTGAACCTAACCATAGAATACATACGATATATATTAAACAATATCTATATCTATATCTATATCTATATCTATATCTATATCTATATCTATATCTATATCTATATCTATATCTATATCTATATCTATATCTATATCTATATCTATATCTATATCTATATCTATATCTATATCTATATCTATATCTATATCTATATCTATATCTATATCTATATCTATATCTATATCTATATCTATATCTATATCTATATCTATATCTATATCTATATCTATATCTATATCTATATCTATATCTATATCTATATCTATATCTATATCTATATCTATATCTATATCTATATCTACATCTATATCAATTATTTATATCACACATTACAAAAAAGATACAAAAAAATTCTTATATAATATTGGTATAGATTATTATAATATATAATATATATAATATAATATAGTATATAATATATACACAATGAAATAACTGTAATTTAAAAATGTAGTATAATTTTTATATAAAATTACTACCTCAAGATTGAAATATGAATATTTAAAAATGCTTCAGACTTGTAGAGTTGCAGCTGTCGTGTGGATTGTGTGTTTGTATCGTAAAAGTCATCAAAACGTGTAAGCTTCGCGCGATTGGACTTTATTTTATGGCGACCGTGTCCAGGAATATAAGTGGAACACGATTTCATCTAATCCAATCTACAGTGGTTACGCAAACTCACTTAAGAACGCGTACAAATAAGGCACACTAGCGCCACTCCTTTAAAAAAATATTATCTCGTGTCTCTGAGAAGGAATTACGAATAACTGCTCAATAAGAACTCTCGGTAAGTGTGTCTACAATTTTTTAAAACCTTTTATAAAGTTTAATATTGAGACACGAAGCAACAAAATTGGATCTAAAGAAAAGTGGCCATATTTGTTTAGATCCAATTTTGTTGATTAGTGTCTCAATATAAAACACTTCATAAAAGGTTTTAGAAAATTCTATACACACTTACATACCGAGGGTAATTATTGAGCAGTAATTGATAATTCCTTCTCAGACACGAGATAATATATTTTTAAAGGAGTGGCGCTAGTGTATCTTTGTGTGACGTTAAGGGGTATACTATTCTAAATTATGTTAACATCGTTTTATATTTTATCAAAAAAAGGATCTTATTTAATACACGTAAGTCACACATATTAATTTGAGTAATCTAATTTGGGATTGTATCGGAAAATTGACTATAGATGGCGCTATATAATTGTATATATACAAAACTTAAAAATTATTTTCAAAAAATACTTTAAACCTATTAAGCCTTTGGTGGACGGTAAAGCTCCTTGTAAAGTTCATGAGCGGCTGGACCTATGGTTTCTACCGCAAGCGGCACCAACATGTAACCCCTATCTAATTTATTTAAAAAATAAATTATTTTAAAAAATTTAGAAAATATATATTATAGATTATAAACAAATAGGTTTACATATTTGCGTCGCTTGAGATTTTCGACTTTATAAGAGGCAGCATGAGCCTGTGACGTGTTTCCTGGAAGATGAAACGGAGCCAGGGTGTCTACACATGTGAAACTACTGAACCGATCACCATGAAATTTTGCATACACGTTGTCTTTTAAACCAGAAAGGACTTAGGGCACCTTTCATCGTTCAACGCGGACGAAGTCGCTTGCACCAGCTAGTAGTATGTATATACAGGGCGTTCCCAAAATACGCGACATGAAGTGAAAGTACTTTAAATATCGTTGATAGGATATTTTGCTGAAAGATGACTTTATGTTATTTTTAAAAGTTAGTAATACTGAAATCGCGGGCACTAGTTAGTATTTATATAAAGAATAGAATAGAATAAAATTTTATTTGCAACAAAGGACAGATACATATACAAACTTAAAAGACCGGCTCCAACTCAGCATAAAGCAGGTTGTAGAAACCTGCGCTGGTCTTCCGTTAGAGCCGATGGTGAGGTTACGCACTTATTAACAAAAAACATAGTACATACATAAAAGCTCCAAAAATAAAACAGTTAAAAATTAAATTATAACCTATAAATTATATATATATATATCCCTTATAAAATGGACACTTGTTTTTTCCAGGTACGGTGATATGGTGCCGGGAACGATCGCTGGCAAGATAGTGGGAGGCGTGTGTTCTCTGTCCGGAGTGTTGGTCATCGCTCTGCCGGTACCCGTCATCGTCTCCAACTTCTCCAGAATCTACCATCAGAACCAGCGAGCGGACAAACGCAAGGCGCAAAGGGTAAGAACCAACATCAGGATAATTATATATCACTAGCTGTTCCAAGCGGCTTCGACCTCGAAACTTTATAAAATATAGCCTACTAGCTGGTGCCCGCGACTTCGTCCGCGTTGAACGATGAAAGGTGCCCTATGTCCTTTCTGGTGTCCCAGAGACAACGTGTATGCAAAATTTCATGGTGATCGGTTCACTAGTTTTTGCGTGAAAGAGTTACAAACATCCATACACCCAAAAATACTTTCGCATTTATAATATTAGTACGGATTTATAGAGTTTATAGAGTCCCCTGCATACTCCTAGATTTATAGTTTTTACGACAACAAAACGTATATTTTTTTTTTTTTGACAATAAGTAAAAAGACACTATTTTGATTCGATTGCTATTTGAAGATCTAAAAATTAACTTAAATTAGATACTTATGATGTTTTAAGTATATATAAATCGAAATGCTTTCTTTATAAACTCGAAAGTAACTCTATAACTGGTTCTGAGTGATCTAAGGCATGTTGTAAGTCCTAAGTCTATACTTTTAGGCCTTAGGCCTGTGTTATAGACGACAGTAGCCACCTACCATCAAATGTACAGTCAGCCTGTCTGTCGACACACTTGATGAAAGGGTGAGAATTGAAGTTAAGTTATATAAAGTGTAGGCTAAGTAAAGGCTAAAACTGAACCTCTGTATGTAATCACCAGTTTGGATCTATGATCGGTAAAAGCTATGATACTGATTAGTATCACATAAAAAATCCTTGCATGCTTTATTATTTATTTATTTTTGGATATGGTCACTATGTGAAAAGTTAAAGATGGTCTTTTACAGGATTCAAGCTATGTCCATACACATTTTGATCAAAATTCATTTGGTAAGTTAGTTGTAAGAAAATAATTGACAGCCAGAGTTATATTTGCATTTTTAATATTAGCTATAGTAAAGCTAGAGGAAAAGCTTCATAATGCCCTAAGTGATCTTTAGAGGCCCACGAAATGGCTTCGAAAGTGTTGAGAACGTCTGGTGGCAGTAACCAACCCTGAAATGGCTTGAAAGTGTTGAGAACGTCTGGTGGCAGTAACCAACCCTGAAATGGCTATGAAAGTGTTAAGAACGTCTGATGGCAATAACCGACCCTGAAATGGCTTTGAAAGTGTTGAGAACGTCTGGTGGCAGTAACCAACCCATTACAGAATACCACCTTGAAATAACAGCATTTGTGCTTTTGTATCTCGGTGAGTGAGTAAATGATACCAGAGTCCATTTATCTAACCTTTATCGTACTATAGTCGGCAGCGCACCTGCTATACCTGTGGCGTTGCTTGTATTATAGGCTACGGTAATCACCTACCATCAAGTCGTCAGCCGTTAGCCTACTGTCAACCGTTAGGCTTTAACATAAAGCCCAACTATAAAAAGACAAGCTAGAAAAGATAGAAAAAAACGGATTTAGTTAAAGACCTAATTTGCTGTAAGATTTGCCTAAGATAAGTATAATCCAGAATAATCTAGAACAACTCCGACGTTGAGTGTAAAAATATTTAATAAGTGCCAAAAAAATTTTTCCAATTCTCCTCAGGCGCCAATATATATTAAAAAAACACGGTAGAGCTGGCTTGAAACAGACTTTATTCCATCCGTTGGCTAAACGAGCCGCAGACCAACACACTATATTCCTCCGCCTTATATATGTGTATTTTGTTATTAATGCACTGGCTCATTGATTCTTCAATGTATTCCAGAAAGCGCGGCTTGCTCGTATACGCATTGCTAAAGCTTCTTCGGGGGCTGCATTTGTATCGAAGAAGAAGGCAGCCGAAGCACGCCTCGCTGCGCAAGAGTCGGGCGTCGAACTGGATGACGCTGGTCGGGATGAAGATATTTTCGAGTTGCAACACCATCACTTGCTCAGATGTCTCGAGCGTACTACGGTAATTACCTTTTATTGCAGAATATTACATTTCGACCCATTCAAGCATCAAATGTATTAGCTACGTATGTAGTGGCCTGATGCGAATCTACGACGACTCGACCCTGATAACTCGACTTCTGGATCAATTAGACCCTAAAACTCGTTCCGGGACAACTCAACAGTTCGTTAAAAGTCGTGATTGTAGAGTTTCCTCGTTTTCCTCCTGATGTTTTCCTCGTTTCCCGATGTTTTCCTCTTACGAGCCGGACCCCGATTTGCATAACACATTTAAATTAAGAATAGTGACAAGTTGCTCAACATTTCTGTGTGGTGATTGTACAAGTCGAAATCAACTTGTACAAGCCTACTCTGACTGCTGATTCCGATGCTGGCTAAGTTATTAAAATTACATGAAACAGTATCGCTTAAAAAAATCAATGTCGCACACGTTTCCAACACAATACGTCTTGCAAGACATTTTGTGATGGACAGTCTTTTCATAAAGATCCCAGAACCTAACCTATTTGTTTACAGTATGCATATTATAAAATAGTATAATATAAAAAAAATTACTAATATATCATATATATACTAGCTGGGGCTCGCGACATCGTGCGCGTTGAAAATTTAAAAAAAAAAGTAATATAACGCTTGACCTCGTGTTGCTATAACACTTTGGCCAGGCGTTAGTTTTTTTATTTTATATTTATCCCTAGGGAATAGTCCTTTTTCTGGATGAAAGGCACCCTATGTCCTCTCTGGTATCCCAGACAAAGTGTATGCAAAATTTCATTGTGATCGGTTCAGTAGTTTTTGCGTGAAAGAGTCACAAACATCCAAACATATTTTCGCAATTATAATATTAGTAAGATTCTTTTATAACAGAAAATAATAAGAGACGAGTAGTCAGAGTCAAGTTGTCGTGGTTGAGCTGAAGGCATAAGTTTTTGAAGTGAAGTTGTCTTGAGGTTGAATTGTAATGATACCGCCTGAAGCATGTCCCTTGTATTTCAACCCTTATGATATTAGGTTTCCAGGCGACGGTGGCCACCTACCAGCTATTCGTGCAATAGCGTGCAGCCATTTATAATAGAGAATAGCACAAAAGTAAAAAATAGAGCAGTAGTTAACAGTTATATAATTTGAGCAGACTCTCTGGCGGCAGTAACCACCCCCTTAGAGAAGTGAGTGAGCAAGGGATGCCGGAGCTCATTTAATTTTTTCCCTCTAAATTTTTAATGAAATTAATAAATAAATCTTTATTGCATACTCAGATAAAATAAGAACTAAAGATTGATACACTGTGAACGGCAGAGTGAAGCCGGTAAAACTACGCCTTCGCCGTGTACATACACGGTTATACACAAATGCAATCATACTACGTTTCGCCTTATTTAAATATTTTCTAGTGAATATGATTTATTGCTTGTAAAAATCAGTCTTAAAAAAAAGCAGGAAGGAATCACATTTCACACGTAAGTAAACTTGAAAATCAATATTTTATAATGAAAATTATTAAAAATTGAAGTTATAGCTTCGAACACACAATATTAACACAGTAACCGACTTCACTGTGTTGTCCCCAAAACTCTGTCTATAGTTTTTATTTGGTCTGAGATTGAGTTAATTTCGTTCACATAAAAATAATGAATTCTTTTGAATTTACCAGCAGGTCGGAATGCATATGATATGAGGAAGAACGGGCAAGAAATCTTATTCTTAGTTGCTTTTTTTTGACATCAATT